>JAPYZE010000770.1:0-59576 GCA_030522805.1 Leptomastidea abnormis
TGAAAATAATATCTAGATTCTATTGTAAATGAAAATGGATTTTTACTCATACTTGCCAAAATTATACTTTTGAAAAAAGGAGTTTTTTTTGGGATATTATATACCATAGTATAGTTGTGGTTTACTCGGCCAAGCGCGCCTTTTTCTTATCTCCTACATACATACATACTACGTACGCTCACTCGTTCGCTATATAGCTTGCGAGCTGCGCGTGCAATTGTCCTTGCGCAACGCATATATACGCCCCGAGGCGATCTCTCTTTCTTATATACTAGTTACTCTAAGTGATCTTTACTTGCGATGTGGACCGAGTCCGCGCGCAGAAACACAGAAAGTAAGCTGCCACAGGAGTCGTCGTCGTCGTCCGGCAGTGATTATCCTTTATATACAGACACACACCTTCTCTTTCTCTCTCTCGTTCGTTGCGCAAGCGTCAACACCCGCTTGCACTACAGGTTCTCTCTCTCTCTCTCTCTCTTTCTCCTGTACAGATTATTATTATTATTATTATCATTATTATATTGTTATTACGATACGGACGCAATATATCGAGTCGCGTTGCGTGACGAAGGTGCGAGAGTCTTTGATATAATATACCATTTACTTACTCGTGATAGGTGTGGCAGCGAGGTGTGTATACAGCATGTCTATGTTGGTGTTTGTGAGACTTATTGGTATATATATATGATGTTGTATGGAGTAGCGTGAAAAGTGGAGTACCTAATTCAAAGCGGCTAGTTTTATTGGGTTTCGTGTTGATTACTTGACTGCGTATATGAAATATAAAATAAATATAGCCTTGCTGCTGTGTATGAATTACTATCCTTGTGTATACAAAATTTTCGATTATTTCAAGATTGAATTATTTATCAGAACGAGAAGAGAAAAGTGAGAAGTGAAAAATTTATGGATTTTTGGGAGCTTTTATTACACTATATGATCCATATATGATACATAAAAGCAAAAAGATAACTTCTTATTCTATATCCAAGTGTTATATTCCAAATAAATCTTCATAAATGTCCGCGATATGTTTGTTATACTCGCGCTCGCATATATATAGCTATTGAACTTATGCACAGAGAGAGAGAGAGAGAGAGAGAGAGAGAGATTAACAGAGACACATTCCCAAAATAATATATATACCTTAGAGCAATTAAGAGCCTCTTGCACAAGCCCATTCAATTCGAGCAAACAATCCTCGGTCAACTATATATACCTACCTCCCTTATCCATCCAGAGGCAGTGTATCTCTCGAAACGCGACAATGGAATAGCATATCTCCCCTTCTCCAAGCAGAAAATGGAAAAGCAATCGTCGCGTAAGAAGAAAGTCCCTCGATATTAATTGACAAGGAGGGGCGAAGTCTATATTCTCTCTTTCACTTGCTCGCTATATTCTCTGCAGTGCCATAACTCTCGGTTAATGTGACACACACGGGTTCTCGCGCCCCCTTCGCGATAATCTCGAAGCTATAGACCGTCGCGAGTTCATCATGTAGGCCTTCGCGAAGATTGTCTAAGCATATAGTCTAGACCAAGACGGGATACGAGAATCGGAAGTCGACAACGTACGTGTGCTTGCATCGGACTACAATTCGAATCCATGGGGGTGTAAGGTCGGAATCGCTTCGCACTTCTATCTGTGTGTATGTGTTTGTATGCGTCTGTATATAAACAGACGATAAAGGTGATTTACGGTTATTGGCGAAATCGAGGATTCGGGAGCTTCAAATGGACGATCCGACGTCCGACAAATAATTGGCCGTTCTAGGATTGGATCTTTTTTTTGTGAGGCCGTTTATGAGCGTGACGATGGATGGTTGATTTCTTCTTTTTTTTTGTGAACGTTACGGTATTTGAAAAAAAAATGCTTTATAGGTATAGTAGGATTATTGTGGCTTCTTATAATGTAGAAATAGTTTAGATTAATTATTTATTGTATTTGTTATACATTTATAATGATTTTGTTATAGTAGCGTATTAAGTAGTAAAAGTCGGTATAGTCAGACCAATTTAATTTTTATTTTTTTACAGGTAATATATTATTGAAAATAAAAATAATTAAAACATTTTTAAAGATCATAATAATTATATAAACAAATAAAGTTGATACTAGGAAAGACCCACTCAAATAAAAATCCGAGCTTATCTTTAGGTTCGCAAAGTACGCTTGGCTTGCAAAAATCGTAATGAAGAAGAGGAACTCGGCTTTTCCTCCTAATTGGGCGAGTATCCTCTAATTGGGATAGTACTTAAATTAGGATGAAGGAAAGAGTAGGAGAGAGAGAGAGAGATACGTACTACTTAAGTATCCAAGCTCCTCGGTCGCCACTTCACGACGTGACAGATTTCTTTGTTTCGCGTTTTCGTAAGAGCAGAAGCAGGCTTAAGGAAAATAAGTGGGCTCTCGATTATTGTTGGACGTTGCAATGACGAAGAGAGCTCAGTTTTTTTTTTCGTAAAGAGTAGCTCTTAAAACATATATCCCCTCTCGAAACTACAAAATCAAAAAAGATGAAAAAAAATACGTTGCTTTTGACATAAATATTTGAAAAATAAATAAAGAAATCTTTGTATTTTTTTTGTTGCAGGATCCCGAGGTGGAAAAATCGAGGCTGCCATTCATAAGCACGAGCAGTGGGAGTGACGCCCTGACGGACAACGTACCAAGCAGTACGGACAGTCCAGCAGATGGCATCCTATCGGGTCTGATTCCAGCACCATTGCGGGAGACCCTCTGGACGACGCTCGCTCTGTACCTGGGCTGGCGGCTGGTCTCGCGCCTGCGATAAAAGACCGGCCAAGAGGCGCCAAGGCGGCCATGCCCGTAACCCTCTGCTCTTTGGCGGAAGCAAGTTGTTGCTGTAAGTCGGCTGTCAAGCCAGCGGTAATGCTTGCTGCATCAAGTGATGAAGAGGAAGAGTGAGCTGCTGCTCCCAATGACTAAGCTGCTAGGCTCGAGTTTAGCCTGCCTCTTATCGGAGTCGGAGCCACGGCTTATCGCCGTGTATGGCTGACTTTATGGCTCGTCACTGTAAGGGACAGAGGCTTCGTTACTTAAAATGCTCCAAAACTAAGAAGTAGGAGGAGGAGGACGAAGAGTTTCTCCTCTCTCTCCTTGAGGCCTGACAACTACCCGCGACACAACACTGCTTCTTCCGTTATTGTGTCTTTTACTTTTTCATTGTTGTACATAAACGCGCTCTTCGCCTAAAACCGCGGTAGCTCGAAAACGTCGTGGCTTTGTCTATTGCCTAGGCGGATATTCAAGTCCGTAGATGCATTTCGGCAGAATTCCTTTTCTAATTATCACGTTAGAGAATCGAATTCTTTTTTATTTGGAAGTTGATAGAAATTTGAATGAAATTTTGGGGGCTGAGGCAGAGTCGGCATTCTCGAGCTACCGCGCCCGTGCTCGGCCATGGCGTGCCATCTTTTCGCGCGATCTCGTAGGCGTATTGTATAGAGAAAGTGAGAAAAGTATTACTTCTCTCACTTGGGCTCTGTGTTTTTGAATTGCATTTTCTTGGATAATAAGAGACAAACTTTAAGCGATTTGACAAGGGATTGTACATCTAACTAAGCGGACCGGACGAGGAGTCCCTTTTTTTTTAAATTGTTACTCCCAGAGTGTTTACATCACTAAGCCTCACAGCAGAGAAAAGTGAACAGAGAAAACTATACAAGCAAAATGACAAAGTAGACAACAAAAAAAAACGACGAAAAAAAAACTTTAAAAAGGGGGTTGGAGAGCTGAGGAAGAGATCCAAAGAGGACTTGAATCCAATAATCAAACGTTGATCTCATTATGGATAAACAAAGAGAATTTTTAAATAAAGTAGTGTGATTATAAGTAAGAAAAAGAGAGAGAGAGAGAGAAAGTTATAGATAACGATTATGATATAATATGGAGGATGCAAAATAAACGATAAATAATTTTCTTATTATTATACGCAAGGTGCCTGGCACCTGAACGAACGTGTGTGGCTAAAAATAGATTGTTAGGTTTATTATAATTTTGCTTATTGATTTCGATTAAAAAATCGACTGGCAAAAGTTGCCTTAAATACGTGTCAGCGATCGCTGATATATTAAAATAATTTTAAATATGTAAGTAAATTTTATGTGATCTTAAAAATATAAATCTATATATTATATTAAAATATAAACTATATATGAATATATGATTGGTTATAAGAAAGTCTTTTATTTAGGCAGTTAATTTTAATCTTATATTTCTTTTTAGTGTATAAAGCAATCAATTGGTATAGTTAAGAAAAAGAAAAAGAAAAGAAAAAGAAAAAATGTTAAGGCTTTATTTATATAAAAGATTATTCGACAATCGTTGGCACGTATAAAAAAAAAAACGCATCGTCGTAAAACTTGTGCATAAAAATAAGGTTTTTCGAAATGCACATACACGCAAGGAAATAGGGGACGTCGATTGCGTAGATAATAAAAAAATAAAAATAAAATCTTCGAAAACGTATATAAGGAAGACAGAAGGAGGTGGCGCGACGTTGGTAATTATGTAAAAATGAAAACCAATTTAAAATAATAAAATAGCGAAAAATAAAAAATGATAAGTCGAATTAATTAATTAAAGTAAATAATCGAATATAGAATCGAGGAGCGCGGCATCTTAATTGGCATTGCCGCGCGGCCCGTGGACAGTTTTCAAATGATCTCCGGTAGCTTAGCTCTTAGTGGACGCTACTCATCCTGTGGCTGGGGCCTTGCTGTCCCTCCACAAATGGAAAAGAAGCGTCTTTTTCTTCTCTCCCTTTTCACACTATTTTCTCTCTCTCTCTCTTCTTCTTCTCTCTTTTCCACATGTCTATTGAGATTTTGTCTCACTGGACCTTTTCCTCCCTCTGTCCTTCCCTCCTCTCGTTTTCGTTTTTAGCTTAGTAGATTTCTCTGGCACCTTCGCCTATTCTGCATCTTCTGTCGATCTGAAAATTTTCTCAAGGAAATTTTAACGTAATGTTAGTTTCGACGATGGTTCATTAATTCATTGCCTAGCGTTAATTTGTTTCACAGCATTCAAATATACTCTCGCGATAGCTTGATAGCAAAACAAAAAAAAAAAAATTAAAAGGCAGAATTTTCTTTTACAGAGCATTTCAATTTATTGTCAGGCTCGCTAAAAGAACATCCTGCATTTTTGTGCTTTAACTGCATTAACGACAATGCCATCGAGAAACCAAATCCTATCTGTGTTTTAACATTTAAACGAATATATAAACGAACGTAACATATAATTGTCTTTTAATATTCCAGTGTGTAGAAGAATAGTATTTATTTAGATGATATAAACTCCCAATCATTTTCTCAATTTTAATAATCGAGGCAACTCTTATTTAAATTTCTTACTTTGTTTCAACAGCAGCTTCAATTAACGCGTTGTAAATAATAATGGCTTATTAAATCTCCTTTCTTTCATAAAATCCGACGTTGTTGCCTCAGTGAAAGAAAACTTTATTTCCTTATTTAAGTAGGTTCGATTCTTTGACTTTTTTTTTAAATACATTTTTCAATAGTACAAAATCTCTAAAAGAAATATATCTGTAAAATTTTTTAAAAATTTTCCTGCTATTAAAGTAGAAAATTTTTGAGAAAAAAAATCTTTTAAATTCAAAACTACTGTAAAAGCCTACTTTTCTGAAGGAAAAAAAGTAACGCGAGAATGAAGCCCCTTTTTCCGAGATTTGGTAATATCGATGCGATAGAGTTTATTAAACTCATTGACAACGTGTAAAAAGAAGCACATGTATAAATATATGCATTTTTCTTAATTGCGCGAAATATAATGATAAATAGTTTAAATAAAGGCCTGACAAAAGAAAAACGAAAGAAACTGTTGAAACGAAATATAAAAGCAAACGCGTGTAAATAGTACTGCTTCCCCCTTTTTTTTTTGTTTATCTCAAAACACTATACAGCATTTTTTTTAGACAATATATTGTCTATGCACACGCACAAGAGCAAACTCGTTTTGTTTTTTTGCATTATTATTATTATTTTATTTTTTCACCGATTATGTTTTTCTTTTTATTTCCTTTTTATGTTTTTACTTTATTTTTTGACCGTGTAGTTAAAGTATGAAACCTTAGAGCAGTAAACAAGTAGGAGCATTTTATAGCTAGTAGTCAGCCATATGGAGAACGTAATAAACTATGAATAAACATTTATAAAAGTCTATATATATATATAATGGAAAACACATATATAAAAACATATATTATATATATATATATATACATAAATATATATTTTAAATGGTATATTTGAGAAAAAAAAATGCGATTATTGTTTTTTGAGATGATAAGAAGAGGTAGATAAAGAGAGAGGTGGGCGAGAAACGTGCGAATAAAGTTGCCAACTCTGTCGACGTTAATAATTATTAACGGTAAAGATTTTGACTATTACGTGAATTAATGATAAATGCGGAAACATGCGAGATCGAAATTCGCGTCTCGTCTTCGGAACGAAATTGACCTCTGACTTTTTTTTATTTTTCATCTTTTGGTGCCTAACAATTTCAATAAAAATTGATTAATCCTCATAATTTTTGGCGAAACCATGTCAATAACGTACCGCAGGCGAGGTGTCGACTCGAGGAGACGAATAAGGAAAAAAATAAGCTGTAACTGTGACTATGAGGATCGTGGGGGGCAGGCTGTGCCAGAAAATTTTATTTTCAAAATATAACAAAATACAAAAAGTCAATATACAAATTTTTAGGTATTTTAAATTCAACAAAAAAAATATATATATAAAAAAAGTAATAAATAATGCGCAGCCCGCCCACTCGAGATCCCCGCGCATCAAAGCGTCACTGTGATCTCGTAACTATTAATAGATATCTAATTATGATAATCTTATTGAATATTGTAACGTTCCTCCCCTTAATCCCATACCCATTTCTCCGATCCCCTATTTTTTATTATTCTCTATCCCATTCCATATTAATCCAAACAAAAAATTTATCCGCTATTTGTTGATTTCTTTTCAACTGTAATTTTCCTCTGCCCCGATTAGTCTGTAATTGTAATTGTACTTTAAAAGAAAGAAAAAAAAAAGAAAAAAAATACAAACTTTCAAATGATCTCTTCAAGGCATCGATTGCTGGGCGAGTTTGCATTTTTGTCGGTGTCTTTCGTCCGCCGTGGTGATTACTAGATTTTGACTTGATAATAATTTAGACTTGCATTTAAATTGACTGCCTTTCCTTTTTCGTTGCTTTCGAAATTATTTTTTTTTGAATTTGAAAAAGGAAAAACATTTGAGGGGGACGAGAGGCACTGGCTGTTTAACGACCACCACAATTGAAGCGTGTTCTTTGATATTTTTGCGTTTTGTACAGTTAGTTTATTATTATTTTTTTATTATTAATTATTGGTAATTATGATTAATTATTATTATTATTATTTCTATTAATTAGTACTGATATACATATATTTTTTTTCTCTGAGGATCGCATGCGTGTTCTATATTTTTTATTAGGTCGAGAACAATCATTTCTTATTGCTAATATAATCATTGAAAAGATTGTGAAAAAGTAATGACACTTTTTTATGACTCTCGATTTCGACTAGTCTATACCAGACAAAGCATTGAGATTTTTTTTTTTTTTACAATAGAGATGTTCACATGTAAGATTGAGATTGTTTTCTGATACTCTATATATACCGCTCTTCATTTCGATATTGCGATCAGAGCGATTTAATCATTATAATGAATTTTTTGTACAGAAAAGAGGAAAAGATTTTTCAAGTTAATAAATTATGATAGTATTGACATTAAAAACAAGTTCATTTTTGTTGGTATTCCAAGCAAACCTTGAATCATTTTTTTTTTCTTCTAACGATTCATTGCCAATTTTTTTCATTTGAAAATTCTAAGTAGAAGAATCGCTCAGAAGTATTTTAGAGTATAAAGACAAATTCCGTCTGCGTATATAAACGCTAAAAAAAGCAGTATGCAAAATAAATACCGTCCCATAAACGGGGCACAATCTTCTTCAAACAGTATGAAAAATTCTTTTTTTCAATTTGCTCAGACTGTCTTAAGTTTGCCATAAAGCGAATGAACGAAAGGTTCGCGATTCATTGCTTCAAAACTCCTGATAAGGTGCCAAGCGTAGCACGCTGTTTCTTTTTTTTTTTTATACGTTTTTGATATGTTTTTTTTTTCTTCATGTTTTGACACGACATACACTATCCTCTTTAATTTGGCTGTCATTGATCGGCAAGATATAGTCGATCGGTCTAGGAAGAGTTTCTTTTTTGTTTATTATTGTTTTTTCTTTAATTTTGTTCACTTTATTTGTTTTTCTTTTTCTTAAAGATTCGGATGTCCGTGTAAGCGTTACCTGTAGCCATATGTCCCGTAGAAATAAACTTTTTATCTCGTGTAGATCGCCAAGCAATTTGATTGATTCGATGCTAATTGACTTTTTTATGCTTGTTTGAAAAAAATGAAAAAAAAAATAAAAAAATAAAGTATTGCATTGAAACTTTATTTAGTATATTTGTTGAGCAAGTGAAAAAAAACTGCGTCAATTTATTGCCTCCGAAAAAAGAAAAAGTAAAACGAAAAAAAAAAGTTGTTCACAGAGAATAATAAGCAAAAAAAGTGTTAATTTGACCGCGGACAGTCTTAAGCCGTCATCGCAACTCGCAAAAGCCTTGTGATAAAGTCTGGACTTTGTGCGTTTCATTTATTTTGAAAATAAATTGAATGAAATAAAAAAAAAAAATGTCGCAGAAAGTAAAAGAATGAAAAAGCGGCTGAATTAAAAAAAAAATAATTAAATTTCAATTTAAAGAATTATCACATCGAAATATCGTCCAGCTGACCAATCCAAAGAAGTGACCAAATAAACAGAGAAGAAGGATGATGTGATTGCGAGCATTTGCGAGACGTGCTAAAGGTGTCCATTTTTTCTTTTCTCCAAAAAAAAAAAAAATAAATAAATTATAAATAAATAAATATATATAATGAATATATACTATATATGATACGCATAAAAATAAAAAAAGTTTTGAAATCGGAGAAAGATTAAGGCGGTCACGTGATAATTGTAATGACATACAGTCCCCCCGCCCCCCTCAATTTGTTTCCAGAGCATTTTGCATTTCATTTTTTATGATTTAATGAGATTTTAAGCATTTACACCGATTATTTTTGTTTGTTCAATTTTTATTATTATTCTTTTCTTATCCTACCCATTACCTTTAAATAATTTTCCAGTTATACTTACCTATATAATTTTAACTTACTCTTCAGTTTAGTTTGCAAGAAAAAGCAAGAAAAAATTAGGTCCTCGTGTCGGCTTTGCTCATGATTGATCATAAAAATTGAGAAAAATAAGAAATTGTAAAAGTATCGACAGAGAGAGAGCACAGATGTTAGAAAAAAAGGCGATTGCGAAGCCACAACGAGCGTATGATGAAAGCGTTGTTGTAAATGTAGATGGGAATAAAAAAAAAAAAACAAGAATACACGTACGCGGGACGAAGCTATCGAGGTACGGGACCCAATCATACGATGCTGTGTTATTTTAAGTCACTACAAGATCATAACGTTATTGCTACTTTTATTTTATGTTATTAAACACAATTTTTTTCATGTTATTAATTTTATTGAGCATATGATTTTTATGTACACGCGCACTAGAGTGCCGATCTTCGTATTATTAATTATATATTATTTTGATTATTATTATTATTATTTTTATTTTTATATAAAAACAAATAATCGATTAACTCTGTCACTGTACTTGCGATTGTAATTTTTTCTCTGTCGATATGTATATGACAATTATATACATATAATATTATATCTGCCCAACACCCTCCCGCTCCGGTCCTCACGATTATTCTTTTGTAATATTATAGAACTATACTTTTTTTTGCATTTTTTGTCTTTAATATTATAATTATTATTATTAATTATTTTTTTTTTTATATTTTTATTTTGTGCGAATTATTACTTTGCTCTTACGTCCGCTGTCCACGTCTGCATACTCGTGACACGGCTCGAAACCTTGAATTGATAAAGCGAAAAGAAAATGAAATTTTATATAGCGTCGAGTAATTTTGGCGAATCTTTTAAAATAAACGAGGAATTACGAACGATAGGAAAAAAAAGCAGAATTATAAAAAAAGAAGAGGGAAATAACAAAAGAAAAGCGATATGTTTAGATGTAAACACGGGCAGGGGGCATCTCTCCGCTACCCGCATGTCTTTCATTGTACAGATTTTTTCACTTTTATATAGTTGTAATATTGTAAACGTTACAATGTCGATAATTACATCGGTGACTAAACGTCATCGTATTATTATTGTACTTGATTTTTTTATTGAATAAATGTGAACACGCCGAAAAATAATATATGACTGTTTTATTATTGAACAATAAACCTTTTATCCTTATTTCATTTACCATTTTACTTTTAATTTTTTTTTATTTAATTGAAAATTAATTATAATTTTAATTATTAAAAAAGAAAAATATTACCATTAATTTTTTAAAATCGATTATAAATTTAATTTCAATGGAGCATATAAGTTTAAACTCATAAATTTATAAAGAGAGCTCAAAATCATCAGATAATTCAAACGTTAATAATAAAATACTTCTCAACACTGCAGAAGTAAGATCATGACTATCGAAACAGGAGCAACGGGTGACGACGGCGTGAGCAGAATTCCCGACACAGGTGGCACCTGTGCCTAGAGTATGATGATCAAGAGAGAGAGAGAGAGAGAGAGAGAGAGAGAGAGAGAGAGAGAGAGAGAGTCTCGTGAGTATGAGAAGCTACTGGAGTACAAGGAAGGAGATAGAGAGGTTGAGAGGCTGGAAGCTGGTGTTTGGAGTAACCCTAATGGGTTTCCTGAGACGTGCCATCTGGGAAGCTCATTACTAAGGGATGTAACCGCAAACCAATCAGCTCCAGCGCGCCAATCCTACTACGGAGTTCGCGATTCTCTCTCCACTACGCGGATATACACCGCAAGAACTACTCCCTCTCTCTCTCTCTCTCACTTACTTGCTTTCTCCTTCTACCATATCTTCAACTCCGATTATAGACTAGAAAGGAGTAGAGAGATGAAATACAGAATCTATCTATCTATCGTGACTTTGTGTCGCTTTGGTCAAGCTCGATTCCGTGTTATTATTGCCCTTCCAAAGCAGCACGTCGCGAGCAACTGGCGTGGTGCACATTAATTTTCTCATAATCCACGAGGTTATATTCCGAGAGTTATATGCTATACTCTGTATGTACGAGGGTAAGCTGCTATATTGTCATTTACAATTGGTGAGTATTAAGACGCATTGGTCAATAAAGCTTTTGAGCTTTATTTGCTACTGATGATGATGATGATGATGATGATGATGTTTGATGTTGCGTATTTAACAAATTTAGCCTTGTTATTATATTGAACAAATATATATTTTTTTATTAATTAATTAAATTATAATCAAACAGTATGGTACTCGCGTAATATAACTCTGCAGAGAAATCCATCGATGTTTATCTTGTTACACTATGATTCGAATAAATTCAAGAGGAATTACACTGGTCATTATACAATAAATAATTTCATTCCCTACGTAATCGTAAAAGCGCATTTAAAATTTACCAATGTCACCAGAATCATTGACAAACAAATTAATCGTAAATACATCTATTGATATATTTCATGTAACAGCTTAATTAAATAACAATAATTACGTATTTACATCAAACTACGTATTGTAAATCCCCCTCTGTGAGTGCCGCAAGCGCAGGATCAAAAACACACCAGTAAAAAAGTGCAGCGGATATATATTACGCATGGGAGTGACATCCAGTCGAAGGGCTTTCTCACAAAGGGCTTTCGACAACCCCAGGCTGTAAAGCTCGTTCGTCCTGCACCTGTGTGTGCCTGCTATTACACCAACGCTGAATCGGACTTTCAAAGAGGCACACACGCACACACAACGTATGGTACATGCATCACCAGAAGGATTCGGAGATTTAGTCCAAAACGAAAAATCAAAATAATAAAAACAAAAAATAAAAAAAAAAGGATCTTGTGCGCGCAGATGCATCGTGTCAAAGCACGCGTGTCATTGGAAGTCAGCACCGCTGCACATCCATATGCATATACACCGGCAGCCTCGAGCTGAGCGATATGATAACATTTACATAAACTGCATATTCGCCTCCCGGGCTGTTGCAGTTGTGAGCTTGCAAGGACTATTCTCTCTCTCTGTCTATCTCTATTGTGGAGCTTTCGAGCGGGGCCAGTGCGTTTGATTGACGTTATTGGTAACGCCCGGCGCTGACACCAGATTACATTTCTATTTGCATACATCTCCAACTGCACTCTCAAACGATTTTACCTTCTCTTTCTACGAATTCCTGCGTATGCGTGGGTTTAATTGTCTCTCGTTCTGATGATGACTTGCTCTTTCTCTTCAACTTTAAAAATTCAATGTTTTATTAGTTTTTTGGTTTATTTATTTTAAATTTTATTAATATTTTTTTATTTTTTATATTCATCTGAGGATGTGAGAATAAATTCAAAATTTAAAAATAGCTGACATGGATATCAGTTTATTTACAGTCCAGTCAAAAATCCAAATTGTTATTTATTTTGTTAAAAAAGTATATTTGCCTTATGGGCAACAAATTTTGTTTCTGTAACATTAATATTGATGTTTGTTTTTAACGTAACTAATATTTACGAGAAGTTTGTATATATAAATTTTATGTGATTAATTCGTTTTTTTGTTAATTCATACATTTGTGCAAATGTATATGTTATCATTTTTCATTAAAAACATAATATTCATTAAATTAGAAACAAAAGTAACTAAATTATACCTAACGATTCTTCATTAAAATTGTTTATTTCTCTTACATTTTAAAATCGCACCCTTTCCAACATTCAATTTGGCCAAGCCAGCAGACTTTCACAGCCTTCTATAGAAAAAGAAAAGAAGCTAGCTTTACAATGATCAATCATGTGACATACATCCACATACGTCTAAAGCCTCCCTCAGTTGAAGCGTGGGTGTAGAAATCGCCTTTGATTGCCCGTCATTATAGTCACGCTTTTAATTTCGATGCCTACCGCTCACGCGATTCCGAGAGCCGCAGCTGTAACGAGAGATGGCCCATCTATAACCGGATTTTGCTCGTATTTACATGCCTCGCGTAGTTATCATCCTGGGATTGACCAGAGGTATAGAGAGGTCAAAGGAGGATTTTTTCGGACGTTTTGGCACGTCGAAAAGAGGAAATTAATCGTCCAAAGCCGAGCGTCTATCTAGCGGCGTGTTTGTGTATGTATAGCTTTTCGAAGCAATACCGAAAATTTTGGTGAATAATCGGATTAGCTGCGAAGCGTATTTATATAAAAATGATACACGTTACATCACTGGGGCTCTATCTCTCTCTGTGGGTGAGCGTGGGAGAGATCGTTTTTGGGCTAACCGCTGCAAAAGCCCTTTCCGCTTGGAAGGGAGGATATGAAAGTCGCGAGGAAATTGATTGTTTCAAAGCGTTCGCGTACGTCCACTTCCAAACGATATTGCACAACGAGCTTTTGGTTTACATTTCTTTTTTTTTTTTTTTACATGCTTCTACATATTACACGAATTTTGCATTTTCCTGGTTATATACGTATGTCTATCAGGATGAAATTTACGTTACAAAGGCTGGAAGTAATTATTTTCAAATTTTACGTAGTAATTGCTTTGAAAGTGGTTGTTATAAAAACGTAAAAAATCGAATATTTGTTTTCTTTTTTTTTTCTACTGTCAAAAACATTTGACAAACTACGTAGTGTTTAAAACGAAAAATTGAACAACTTTTAAAATTTCTAATAACAGTTGGAAACCTGATTAAGGCTTGAAATTTCCATCACGAAAAATGATATTAACGTTTGTAAAAGTTTTCAATATCTCACGTGTCAAATGAAAATCGTTGAGCAAATTACGCGAGCAACTAGTTATTACCAAGTATAATATGAGGTTTTTAATTGATACCTTTTCGGTTATTTATAAAAACAAACTCTCTCTCTCTAGAGATTCGAGAATGATTATCACGTAAAACAACGCCAAAGGGTTATCTCCACTTAATAATCATATATTCACAAATAAAAAATAATTGCGAGTCTACAGCGAAAAATAATTATCTTCTCTCACTCTCATGTAACCAAACCTGACGTTCGAACCAAACCCGCCCACCTTTCGACCCTCCGGTTTTTTAATAAGCTCGCTTGCCACAAAAGCTCATCATATACGCGTTCGCTTAAAAAGAAAAAGATGCGCTTTAGGAATAATCCAGTCGGTGCGCGTGATATATACGCATCGACAAAAGGTACTTACTCTATGCTTCCTTATAGTCTAAGAAAAAAAGTACAGCCGACGCGTGTCGCGAGCTATTGTGGCTGAGACGCTTATCGGTGCTCGCGCAGAGCTGCTACTCAGCTGTGAAATATGAACGCGACGTTGAGCATGGAGGTGTGTAATACAGCTTTCTGCAAGAACTATAGGTGTGTGTTGTATACTCTGCACGTGTCGACAAACACATGGTAGGTATATGTCGATTATCTGGGTGTGCTTTTTCGTTTGAACGAGTATAGAAAAAAAAAGGAGAGAGAGGGGAAAAAGAAAGAGAGCGCAGGTCGCGATTTTGTGGGATTGGGTTTCACGGGTGTGGCAGAATAAGGGTGTATCAGAAACAATTCCGGAGCTCTAAATTTGAGCTGCTCTCGTGTGTATTCGTGTTTATAAGGAAGGGAGCAAATTTAACGGAAGGTCGGGGAGTATATACTTTTTTATATATACACGAGAAGAGAAGAGAGGAAAACCCGAGAGTAAATCAAACCACCGGCGAGCGTACTATTTTAAAGCGACTGATTTTAAAATGTCGCCACTGCTACTACTACTACTACTGTTACTTCTGCTGCTGCTGCTGAGCGTCGAGATTTTCTTTGTTCGAGGAAGGCTGCGAGGAAGTAAGTAAGATTGTCAGAAAGGCTATGTGTGTATTATTAGAATTACGGGCTAGTAGGGAGTGAGTTTTTGATTATTTTAATTTTCAGTGAATGCATGAACGCTTGCGCGTATATGTAATGCTGTGTATGGTGTATAGCTTTTGGTTTAAATGTAAATATTATTGAAATGTTTATTTTTAATTATAATGTTTGAATTTACAGATTGTTGTGTGTATTGGAGATTCGAGTATTGTATATGTGTATGTATTGTATTTTATCCTTGAAATAATTCAAAATCTTGTTTTAGAAAGATTTTTTTATCTGCTGAAACATGATATTAAACATAAAAAAGAAAGAGAATGAAAGAGAAAAAGTATCATTGACCGAGTAAGGAGACTACGTTTTTTAAGTTTTGATGAAATCAACGGTTTGTTTTAAAATAAAGAGAAAAACGGCAAGCGAAGAACGTGTCTTTTGCTGATTGAGTTAATCAACTGGTTGACTAATTCGTCCAGCGATAAGAGAATATATGTTTACTTCGCGTAAACACCGTGATCCGCTACTACTTACTACGCCGAGAGAGTTAAAGAGAGAGTGAGAGAGAGAGAGAGAGAGAGAGAGAGAGAGAGAGATCTTTTATATATGTGCACACAATTTGCGCATCTAAAAATATAATATGACTTCAAACCTATTGCGTCTTCTTTTAGCACTCGAGTTCTTCGTCGTCGTAGTCGTTATAGTCGTCGTCGTATGTTTACGCTAATACTAAAGTGAAATTATCATTATAGACAGGCTGCTGATTGTTCTAATGGACTTTCCTTAAGTTTTACAAAATCATTTATCTCTTTCATAACACTCTCTTAGGTTAAACAAATAATTTTTATGCAATTTTTTTCTTCTTCTATTTATATCGCAAATAAAATTTTGCAATTCGTACTATTTTTTGCTTATTAATAATATTTATTCAAATAAAATATTTCAAAATATTATCATTGGAAAATTTAGCAAAGACAAGCATACTTTTCCCCTCTCTCGCATCATCCACACCAAATTTAGTCGGACACACATAATGACCACAACGATAGAACCACATACATTCGCGACTTATCTATTTTTGATGCAGCACACGAGAACATAAAGCATCGCGAAATACACATCCGAGAGAGAGAGAGAGAGAGAGAGAGAGAGAGAGAGAGAGAGAGAGAACTTGGCACACACGTTGTAAATCCTTCGCAAAAGCGTCGCCCTCGAGTTTTCGCTTTGGAGAAAGAGAGGCACACACCGGGCGCATATGAATCACGTTTTGTATCGCGCGCCAACATATAAACATACACACATACACACATAGAAAACTGATACATACGAAGACGTAGTGACGTGGTAAAAGAGGGTAGGGGAGGGGGAGCGAGCTTGATAAAAGCAGCCGGCGACAGGCAGTCTGTGCAGGCCAAATAACACACACGGTGCACGTGGCTTCGTACGTGCGAGCGTTCGCTCGAATATGTGTGCTGCTTGTATATATATAGGTATAATGTACGTGGTCGTCTTTTCAACCGAACCGCATACCTAAGTAGACCACGAGCTTTAATACAACCGCATTCTATATGATACAAACTATAACCTTCGTACATAAGGTGATAGTTAATTGAAAACTACCTTTCAATATTTTTTGGATTAATAATTCATATCTCGAGTCTCATTTGTCACTTGGATGATTCTCTATGAAATTAACAACAAAGGATCATTTCTTTGTCAACTTGTGCTCTTGTACTCCTCAATTTTATAGCTTCGTGAGATACGTCTCAGCACATCGTTAAATTCTTGCTGGTTACCCTTTATAAGCAATTAAACGAAATTTCTTGGAGTTGCACATATATCGCAAGCTTTCACGCAAATAAACAACCTATTACCTTTCAAAACTTTATGATTTTGCTTTTCATATGTACGTTTGCATATATTCAAGAAATATTTCTGTTTCTCGATTCCTTATTCCCACATTGTCGCTCTTGTAATTTCATGCTTTATCTTTGAAGCTTGTAAGTCTGATATGGAGTTGTTTTCGAATGCTAAAAAGATCCCAGCTCCACAACAGACTATACCAAATTCAAGTGAGAGCGCAAATGAGCTACGTAGTTGCTACTCTCCCAAGCCGTCATTAGCATAGGACCAATCTACTTTCTCTGTCTCAAAACGAAGGGCGAGCCGATTTCCTTGCATATCCTATACACACTGGCGTGTACGGTAGTCGAGTGAATTATTGCGCAAAGGGTTGAATTATATACGCGAAATTATTCGAGCGCCGAATTTATATATATGCTCGTCTTTACTCTTCGCTGCTACTGCCTTGGTATTTCTTTCTCTTGTGCTTCTGCTTTTGCTGCTGAGTCGAGTGATATTAATTGCTGTCTACTTGGACGTTGAGCACTTCTCATTGCATCCAGCTTCCCTCTTCTTTTCTTTCTTTTCTTTTTTTTCTTTGCAAGTGATATTCACTGTGTATGTATATGTATAAGAGCTTTATTTATCGTTTTCCTAATTACGACAATGACAAAAACGATTCGGTTACTTTTACGAATCGATCATATTTGTATTGTAGCTGACACTTCGCAGTTAATAATTTACATTTTTTTTTTTTTTGTTACCAGATAAATTAGTAGGTCATCAAGAATATACAGATAATAATTTTTAAATTATAAAAGAAATAAAAAAAACATTATTCTTGATTATTAATCGTCATAGCAACATTCTTATCTGTCTATAACACGCGCTATGTACTTTATTTACCTTTGTACCCCCCTTTGTACAACTGAATTGAGATAAATTCACAAACCAATAGACAAGAGTCATTGGACCCTCCGGCAACAATACATTTTGTCAGTCTCTCTCTGTTGTATTTTCCCTTCTCGTATAGGACAAGTCTTATTCTACTCAAACGTGCAGCAAGCCAAATAAAAAATCACCGATATAGAGCACTTAATTATTATCTCGAGAAAGAGAATAAGTGTGTACCCTAAGTATAGTAATCCGATCTTTAACCTCGGGGAGATTGGTACTGCTCGATATCCTTCAATCCGCGTTAATAAACGAGTCTGCGTGTCGCTTGTATGTATGTATGTGTGTGTGTGTGTGTGTGTGTGTGTGTGTGTGTGTGTGTGTACTGCTAACGTGGTATAAATGCGTGTCCCTATAGAAAACCCAGCGGCGACGTTTTTCTGTTTGCATATTACGTTTCTAGAACCTATGCGACTAATTGCAGCGACTAGTGGCTTGGTTAATGCTATAGTTGCGGTGTGTGTGTGTACTATCCGACTTCTGATGCCTGTTGCGCAACGAATTATCTTTTCGTCGTTTATATTGCCATTACTGCGATCTAGGAACTTTTACTTTGTGTCCTAGGGGCTGTCAGAGTGTGCATAAATTTTATTCGTTCTTTTTTTGCAGTTGCTTGCGTCGCCGACAATGTAACTTAATGATTTGTCTGGTCTGAGTAATCATTATTTTTTATATCTGAACTGGATAGTGCAAAGTTTTTTTATTTGTATCTACTATACGAGGATTCATGTTAATTCTTTATTTCGTAATTTTAATTCAAAGACTGATATTAATTTAATGAATGAATATAAGGAATTTAAGTGAAAATTTTAAAGGCATTAGTTTTATGAATCATATAATGTAATATTTTATCTTGCAAAAAAAAAAAAAAAAAACGTTATAGCGTGACAGGTTTATAAAAATGCCGTCTTTTTCAAATGATTCCCTCGTACATTATTATCTTTTCTTTTTTTCGTATACAAATGGTAAACACGCATTTTCAATTAACTCCGTCACCCCTCGGTTCAGTGTCAATTCGCGTGAATTTCATTTGTGCGAATGATAGGCCCATTAGACAATTAACGCGCAGAAATAATTAGCGCGACGAAGCATTGGCAGGTATATGTATTACATGTACATATACACACATATAAAGCTAAGTAAAAAGCGGTCGCGTGCAGGCGACACACACACGATGTAATCAATTTGTTTGTACGATCAATCTGCTCGTGGTTCGTGTATATATGTGTATATTTGCCTGCCTCCTCCCCTTCCCAATCCTTTCTATGTGCGTTTACATCCATGCACACGCGTCATTATGCGTAAACGAAGACGATAATTACAAAACGCGTACGATTTTGATGATAAATTTGCTTATGGCGTAACTGTTCTGTTAGTTATTCATTAAGCGGTTTATGTGATATAATAATTTAGTTTTTTTTTTTGTTTAAAACTATTTTTAAAGTGTAAAATAAATAATTGATCTCAATAATGAATAAAAAAATCAGGGTTTTAATTTTTATCTATTCTATTTGATATATATCTTTAGATGGTAGTTTGTAAAATAGTTTTGAGATATATAATTGCACATTGTTTGATACTAAAACTACGTTCTCGGAAGTAACCACATGTTTTAACAAACGTATACCAGAAAGTAGAGAATTTATATTTCACACGACTTTATAACATGAATTCAAAAGACTAGTGTTTTAAAATATCATGAATTATATAATTTATTCATAACATCCTTTCATCGTCATGCCTTTCTTTACGCATAATTCTGAAAACATTAAAATTCTACACACTTTCTGCAACCCTTTGAAATAGTAAACATAATAATAATCTTACTATTATTATGACTATTTTTAAAATTTACAATCAGTTCGCGTTAATGTGAATTTTGCAACAACATGTGTGGCTTTCTGTTTAGCCAACGATTAAGAAAATTCATTAGCTATGCTCTTTGCAAGATAACTGCATATTAAACGATGCTAAATTGAAAGCATATTTCCTTCTAATACGTTATACTTGTTCAAGCTACTTTGTCTACTAAAGCTGAATCAACTTCTATACTAAAAGAGAATAGAATTTAAAGCAAGTAGAATAGCCGTGAGAGCAAAAAGGAGAACAGCTATGCGGGATATAACAAAAAAAAAGCTCGACAGGGTGAGAAAATGCAAAAAAGAGTTAGCGTGGGAGGAGACGATGCATAATTACGGGCTAAAGCTATATATACCATTGATGTATATATACTGCTGGGGCGCGAGAAAGGGCGGTATGCGCGAAAGGCCGCGGCTTCTATATGTGGCTATAATGCGGGCACAACTCGAATTTCAACCCCATCCAGCAGCAGCAGCAGTCACCCTTCATCCCTATATGTGTATAGCCGCGTACGCGCGCCTACTAATGATAGACTCTCTTTCTCGCCTGTTCCGGCTCATAATTCGAGTGCGGCCACTGTGTCTGCCTGCGGCAACACATATTACACACAGACATCCATACTCGTGGCTTACCCTGCTGACACGCTGGGTATAATCATTACACCCACCCTACCAATGGCTGACTATGATTCGACCACTTTAATTATTACTTTTTAGGTATACTGATTCCTTCTGCACTTGACATTTTAAAAAAATTTGGTGCATTCATTTTTTAATTTAATTTTTTAATTATAATCAAAGAAAATAATTATCCAAAGTGCATGGAGTAGTAGCATTACACAAAGTTTTAGCAAAACTGTTTATTCGAAATAATAAACAGAAGCTCGCTCAAAACGATCTCAGAAAATTTTCCCAACGCACACAGCCGAGTTTCGGCGAGAAATTCAAGAAACATTAGACCAGAGAGAAAGTGAGGTAGGAAAGGGGAAAGAGAGAGAGAGAGAGAGAGAGAGAGAGAGAGAGAGAGAGAGAGAGAGAGAGAATTTAATCTTGACGAAGACTGCGAAGTGCGCTGAGTTCAATTATTTCAACGCTGCACAACTCCAGGACATTCAAGCGAGATGCGCAGCAGCCTCTTCTCTGCAGCATGTGTCTGCTCTTACTCTCTCTCTCTCTCTCTCTCTCTCTCTCTCTCTCTTTCTCTCTCGCAATTTCCCGGAGAGGTATTATCCTCGAGCTTCCGACGTCCGGTGTGTACTGACCAAAACTCTATTCTAGACGTCCAGCAAGAGCAGCAGCAGCAGCCTCCCCAACATTGTACGGAAAACGGCCTCGGGGATGTACATGGTTCTCGGGATGATTTTCGTCCAACAGCAGCAGCAGCAAGTCCACGAAAGTCCGTCGCTCTCATTGCGCCGCGCAATTACCGGCGCACGCTGGATTAGCCCTGCGGCTCTCGCTCTCTTTCTCTCGATTATCGTCTTCCTTGGCATGTCCTGGACTTTCCGGCTTGTCCTTTTCTCCCCTCCGGCCTTATGGTTCTCTCTCAGTCCGGAATATGACTACACGACAACTTATATAGCTCCGTGTCCGGAGCTCTGCGACCCTCGGCTCTGTATTGTTTTCACTTAGTCCCGCGAACAATCGAGACGAGAAGAACTGCTTGAGCGAGGTATCGTTGGATTCTGGATGAGCTAAGGGAGTAGTAGCTATACAGGAATATACGCTGTGCTTTTACTTTCTCTCTCTCTCTCTCTTTCTCTTCATTCTCGACTCGATTTAGATAATTGAGTCTGGCTAATCATCGGCAACGTGCGCCGACGTTGGCAACTGCTTTTCTCCTCTTACTGGAAATTGGCTGTGAGAGGATGGATATTTCTTTATCGCTATGGAGCGGAAATTTATTTGGTGCGATTTGTAAGAATTACATTTTGCAAAAGTTGTTGAATGAGTTATTGGAGGATTTAATTAATTGTATAATTGAATGAAGATTACGTATCGGTGAGATTGAATTGAAATTGTAAGCTAAGCATTACTTGAGATGATCGATTTGACAAAACAATTTTTTGTATACCAAAATAATTGTGTATTCAATGTAAAAAAAAAACAATGAGGATCTTATAATCGTTGTTGTCAATTCATTTGGATTTCATAAAATGATAAATCTTTTCTTCTTAAAATCTTTCTATTCAATCTTAAAAAAGAAAGAAACACATTATCCTATGTAATAATTGTATTAAATGTGTTTTTTGTTTCATTTATACATTTTCATATTGCAATGAAAATTTATTTATTTATTAAATGACTTATACGAACATTACTGCATTTTAACAACATTTAATCATACGAATATTTTTATGACCAGAACTCGGAAGCCCAAAACAGTGAGAGTCGGAAATCGAACCCATGACATACATATTATGAAGCCTACATTTAGCAGACCGAGAAAATTTTAAGAATTTTCACAATTTTGCAGCTGCACTTGTGAAATTAAGTTGCCATCTACCGTGAAAACTTTTCATATCGATTATAGCATTAGAATAACTCTTTTCTTTTGAAATTATTGAATCAAGAAAATAATATCGATTTAAAATATCCTTTATATTATAAAGAAAATTTTCATGGTATATTATATATTTATTTTGACGAGCGGAACGGTTTTTAAAAGCGTGAAATATTTCCATAATGCAGAGTCCGTAAAAGGTCATTTCCAGCATATATCATTCAATTTAATTTCATCAAACCCATCAAAAAAATATAATGAATCACCGAAAACCAAAATATTTTATTTTATAAACAACATTGTAAACTCAACCAAAAAAAAAAAAGAAGTGAAAATAAATTTTTTCATTAAAATGATCGGGTGACCCAAAGCCCACAGCGATTAAAACACATCAGCGCTTTAAAGGATTGACACGCGCCTGGTGTAAATTATACCGCCATCCATATCCGTCGTCCAGCATACTGTCACGTACCGTCTGCAAAGAGAGACGGGAGAGAAAAAAAAACCTTTATTTGAATTTTAAACGAGAGCAAAGCAGATTAAAATTTCACGGGCGGGAAGAGACTGGCTGCTGGCACGCGCCGCGTTTACCATAGCCGGCTGTCATCCGATCACCCGCGAAAGAAGAAAGAAAAACGTGAATTCGCGCGAGTATGTGTACGTATACGTGTAGGCGGTAAGCATAAAATCCTCAGTCTGACGGACCAATGCGGCTTTGCAGGATGTATTGAGTCGGAGGAGGGAGGCGGAGGAGCCTCGTGAAAAAACACGGGAGCCAGGCGGCAAGCCGCGCCAGCGGCGATGATACGAAAACACACCGGCACGCGACCATCACTACCAACACCATCGCCAACAACTGATTGATCCCTGCTCGCGACACGTGGCGTAAGAGAGACGTCGATGCTGTAATCGGCGTGTGCAAAAACGAGAAAGAGAGAGAGAGAGAAAGAGAGCCTCGGGGTTTCTAATGCGTTATTTATGGACGATTTAAAGCGGTCAGCCGATCCGACGTATAACAACACGACGACGTTTCTTTGTTGGTTTAAAAAGCCGAATTGTGTATCAAAGATACATACTGGCACCTACTCTTATTTTTGCACGAAAGCTGATATCGACAGGCTGAGCCTTGCAAAATTGAAAATAAGGATTACGATGGAGATTTTTTTTTTTAAAAAGAAATTTCGCACGAATATTCTCGCTCTCTCTTTTTTTTGTCGTTTGGTTCTTCTTGACGTGGTGCGTGTGATTATGGCGGAAAAAAGACGCGTCGAAGGTTACAATGAGATTTTTTGAAGGCTGAAGATCGATCGGAGTCGATACTGACACACTTTGTATGCTTTGGATAGGATGAATTTACAATAGATGATGAGAAAGATGGTATATATGTGTTGTCAGCGAGTTGGATTTTTTGAGGGATGTGAAAATTATGGGGCGTGAAAAGTTGGGAGACACGAGCTAATGCGGTTTGCTTTATGAATTATTAAAGTTGAGGGAGTCAGAGTATTCCATGTAGGTATAAAGAACTGTTATGTAGCAGATTGTGAAATATAAATTGAAAAAATAGAAGGATTTGTTGATCTGATTTTAATATTTTTTTTTTGTGAAAAGTAATTGTAAGAAAATAATTTGAAAAATATTTTGTTTCTGAACTTTTATTTTACAATAAATTCCTCATATAAAATGCAGGTGTAGGATTATCAGAATCATCGAAAATAAAGTCAAAACATTATATCATTATCCCGACACACATAATACGATTCAGCCCAAATAAATAATAAAAAAGAAAAAATCAGGCTCTTTAAATTTCATTAGTCGCATCTGCCATTTGTCTAACAGCAACTATATAATATATAGTACCATGCAATAAATTCATTCGCGTCGAAAACCACATTAGCCGGTAACTTTGTCATCTAGCCACCCCAAAACAAGTTGAAAAAAACAAACCCCTCATCCCCGTTAAAAACCAAAGGCGTTTCACATACTAGACTACACAATACGTATATATAGAGGCGTGTGTGTTCTGCGGATATTCAATTTACCAGTAGTAGTAGGTAGTAGTAGTTCCCCTCCCAGAAAAATATATGCTGCCAAATAAAAAGTCGAGCATAATAGCTTACTCCGCTATATAATGCACAACACAGACACACATGCACGCACGTATAATGTGCACGCGTCTAAAGCCCACACACCCTACATTTATAAATGTATATATTCTAGCAAAGTATCGCTCGACCAGGGTTTCTTTTGCCGGCAGCGATCTACTCTCTACCCCTCGAAGAGACCAAGATTATCCCCCTTCCCCAAAGTATAACTTCTCGTATCCACGTATTCTCATATGGAGTTTGTTACTTTATTCCTTGCGCGTCCTACTGTGATTTTGTTCCCGACTTACTTTATATACGTCTCTCTTTCTGTTGCGATTCTTTTCTTGTTCATCACAATACTTTAATCTGTTGAGTGGAGAGTATCTGGACCCTTGGACTCTGGGTATATAATGAGGTGCTGATATGTTCCAAGCTTTCACTGTCACACCTGTATTCAAGATCTTGAAGAAAAGAATAATAGCATCTTTGTTATAATATTGAAAACATTTTTTAAATTGAGTATATCAATAAAATTTTAATCATAAATTTCAATAGTTTTATTAAAAATATTAGATTTAACACTTTATATACATGTAATAAATATTGAAATAAATATAGCTCATACTAAACTGTCATTATAATACTACTTTGTACATTATTGCTAGAAGAAGCTTTTGTAGAATAGAATATATATTATAAACGACAAGCTCCTTAACAGTCACTTTCATTATATCCAGCAACAGCCTATACTTACTCCCACTTATTATAGTCATCATTCGCCCTTTACTAACGTTCAGCACTAACAATCGGTCCACCTGCGCGACATTTTTCACGGCCACGGATTAGACCATGAGCTTGCAGGGAGAGCATCGTACAGTTATGTCCCCTCAGTTCTCTCTCCTCAATCGCCTTTTATTTTCCTGTGACGCTTTTTTTGTCCTCCCCCAACGTCTCTATGAGCTTCTTTTGCATCGCTACCAATTCGGTCGGATTTGTTGCGTAGCCTGGGGAGGGGGTAGTGTGCTGTTGCGGTAAGCCGACATGAAACCCCAAATACTTATTTTCTCTCTCTTCTCGCAGAAGCTCCTTCTAATAACGAGGAATTATCGCAGCCTACACAATAGGCGGTGCTCGCGCAATCCGCTTTGATGTCTCGCGTTCTGGAAAATAATGTGTCGCCGTGGCGCCTATACACACCCCATACCCTACCCTTCACCTTAATAGAATAAGATTATTCATATTGGCGCACGTGGTGTTCATGCTTATAGACACAAAAGCGGATACTGCCAACACCGACCCACACTATATACGGGCTGTATCGTTTCTTCTTATGTGCCTTCATTTTCGCGATATAGCCACACGCAATGTTGGGATACGAAAAATGACGGTCGTTTAAGTTGCTTGCCTTTGGGGTTTGCGTCTGACTTTTATAGTTTTTTAGATTGTTTTTTTAAATTTGTGGTTTTTAAATTTATTTGGCTTGGTTTTTATATTAAAAATTTTATTGTATTGTAAATTTTTTTGTAATATAATTTTTCTTATTTATGATAAAAACTTCTTTTTCTATCATTTCAATATTTATGGTTCAAGTGCCTTGATGTAAATTCAGATCAGAAAGCAAAGGTTACTTATATTCGCATCTACACAATAGGAAAAAAAAGAGGGATTCTTCCTTTTTTTTCGCTTTGCTGCCAAAGACCCTTGAAAATCCAGTGATTTCACGCTTGCCCTCATGATAAGAGATTTCCAAGGTCTTTACAATAGAAACGATTCCAACAATCGTAAAGCAAGTAAATACATCTTACCTCCAAATTGGCGTAAAATGTATAAAACTTGTTTACATCTCAAAAAAAAAGTAATTACAAAACTTATTTCTTAGATCGGCTATTGTACCTTTTTTTTTACTTTTTTGTCACTATTTAAATTCAATTATTTTCCTATTTTAATTTATTCCAAAAAAAGAAAAAAAAAATACTTATCCTACGCATCAGCAAACACATCCCATCTTCATTTTATAATCCGTAAACAGCATCAACATCCTTTTCAAATCGCATAATAAATTCTAACTGTTAAATCTTTGACAATGAATATAAATAACGCAAACAAAAGAACATATCCCCATAAACTTCCATAATTATTTCGTCTTCGTTCAGCTCTCGTACATAGAGAGAAATAGAGAGAGGGAGGGAGGGAGGCAATAATCATTTCCCCCGCAATGCTACCATCGAGAAGCTATTCGATGAGAGTATACCGACATACATACATAGCGCAATGCAGTATACAGTACCTACGCGTATCGTCCCAACATTTCCGCGAACGACTAATTGCCGTAGAGCGCATAGGATATATATATATATATATATATATATCGGTGAATTTAACGCTCTTTCCACTCTTGGCATTTAAAAATCGCCGCACGACCGGCTGCGAGAATTTATTCTCAATTAAAGAATCGAGCTTAACGTTGCTCTTGCGCTACTGCGGCAATATATATTTATTTGAAGTAGCTGTAACCCACCCTCTTTCTCTCTCTTTCGCTCTCTCATGTATCAAGGTTTAATCTCATCGAGTGGTTGGGTTGAAAAATTCCTATTTCCACAGGCACAGGAAAACAAAGGGCGTTAATTTTTCAGTACGCATAGACTATATCTTCTCGGAATGCCCTCTCTATACGATTTGAGTGGTTGTGCGCATTATTGTTGTGGATAGTCTGTCAACCGTAGGCTCATCGTTATGTCGCGACGTATGCACAATATTGCTGACTCGCAGGACCTTCCGGAATTTTCTTCCTTAAACTAAAGTTTTTGTTGAAATTGACTTTTTCTCTTCTTTTTTTTTTTTGCTTGATCATCGTGTACAGGATGAAAATATTCTAGAGTTGCTACAAAAAGAGAAAAAGTTTAATAGGGAAGATATTTTTTTTTTTTAATATTTAACATTTTTAAGGTTGCAGATAGACGAAGATTAAGACGAAGAAAAGTATATGCTGTCGAAGGCATCAATTAAGGATCAGAAAGTAACGTTGATAATGAGCCAATAAAATACCGTATACGTATATATCCTTAATAGCTATTTACGCTCTAGAAACTTATTAAAGTTAGTCATGTAAAGGCATATATTTTACATAACATATTTTACCTACTTTTTAAGGTGTAAGTGGTCATTTAAACTACGCATGCATAATAATTGTGTTCTCTCGATCAAATTGAGTTGTAATTGTTGCTCTAGCATTTTGTTAAATTATAGTTATTACATTGAACTATATCATCTAAAAAATATATATATTTTTGCTTTTCCTTTAATTTATTTTTTCTTTTATCACTACAATAATTAAAACATTAATTTTTTCATAAAAAAAAAATGCAAACGTCATACTCACGCTTATCAAATAACACATTTTATTGTAATCCTAAACAGCCTAATCAAGGTTTCAAAACGTCATTTAAAACACTTCGTTTCATCCATCCAGCACACGTGTCATCCTAATAAAATAACAGTATAACACACAGACTACAACTAGTTGAAACTATGACACCACACGTACATTTGAAAAAAAAAACAAAAAAAAAAAAACTACGTTGTCATCCACACCGCTCGACAATTACGGCCGTCAATCAGCGGGGGTTAAAGAAACGTAACGTACTCCCTTCTCATCATCATCCGGTATCCACACTCGTCTTTCGTAATCGATACACCCATCCACACGCTTATATATAAATACTGTACAATACCCAAACCTTCCCCCAATGAAGCAAAAAACAAATACGATAGATCAGGGGATGGACATAGGAAGAGACAATACCTACGGATATATACATATACTATATGCCGCGCGTGCCGAATTAGAGGTCAGTACAGTTAATTTGCGGATGACACTGTTCAAATATAGAAACAGTATATATACGCCTTATCTATTTCTCTACGACCTAGAACGCTCGGAGGAGACACGTAAAAGCATTGGAAAGGTGAAAGATCAGCGCGTAATTATTTTATCCTCTCTGCCGTGTAATTCGTAATAGGACGACACAGGGTAAGAGAAAAAGAGAGAGAGAAACAAGGGAGGATACACAAGCACGGTTTGCCTGTGGGCGCGAGTATACCTATACCCAAGTCAAAGAGGGGGGAAAAGCCGGATGGTATATAAGCCCCCGAGGCTTCTCGCGCCCACAGGCAAAGAAGAAAGAGTAGGGGCACGAGCGACGAGCGCAGGTCGTGTCCGTCGTCGCGTGGAATAGACAGGACCAAGTGTGTGGGGGGGTTGCAACTGACAGCAGAAGACAATTAACCTTCCAATAGAGCAAGAGTATAAGAGCAAGAGAGGGATATACTAGCGTGCTTATATGCGAATGTGTACGCGTCTATCGGTCGCGCGTATTATAGACACTATATCAAGTGTCACGCGTCACCGAATCACTCTGCTTCAAGCTTCTCTCTCTCTCTCTCTCTTACTCACTCACTTTTGGTTATATTGCATTAACCCAGAACGGTCAAGCTCACATATATAGAGAGAGAGAGAGAACTATGGGTTCTAGTGTATTATTCTGCTATTGCTGCTATGGAGGAGGGCTAAAAGAATGCCTGGATCTCTTGGTTATGATATACAAAGTTTCGGTTCTATACGTGTCTGTATGGCTTTGTGGTAATGTGGAGTGCGTGATTCAGAAGCGCTAATCGGCTTATATTAGCGAGCGTTAGAATACACGTACACTCTGATAAATAAATGAATGAGTATATTTTTGATTTATAGCTATTGATAGATGCAGAACTATCAGTTTTATTTATCTTGAAATCTTTAAAGCCTTTAAATAATGCGAGTTTAAATTACATTGTGTTACATTATAATTTGGAATTTCTGTAGCAGTGATGAGAGCTATTGATCGGTTATTAATTTTTCAATATCAACCGGTAATAGTTTTAGATTGTGCGGTTTTGCAGAAAAAAAAAAAAAATATTAAAAATTGCAGAATTATAATTTTTACACATAAAGATCGCTTCTCAAAAATCTAATTTTTCATTTATATCACGATATTCTACGATATATTATATCATGCAGAATGAAATAAAGTTAATGAAATATATTACGCGAAATATGCTTTTGACAAAGCTTAAATTATTTTCATCAAGTATACAAAAGAGTATTTATATTAACGAAATGTGAAATATTCGATTAGTAAAATCGAATGATGAAATCGTCTCGTTATACTTTATTATTTACTTCGTCAATTTTCTTTCCATCAATCTCTACATATAATAAGCTGCATTGAAGAAATGAATTGAAATCTATATATAAGTATAATATACGAATGTATATATTTGTTTCTCTCTTCTTACTCGCTTCGAGTGTCGATAATCCTATCAGTCTGATGAGCTTACGCGACAAACACATAGTATAGGTATATTCTCTTTCTCTTTCTCTCATTGATCGAGGTGCGTGCTATTCTGATGGGATTACTCGACCCACATTTTCTGCCATTCTCACTGAACAATATCTCGAAAACTACAGATTAATGGAATCGAATAAAATAATACGTTTTCTTTTTTTTTTACTTTGAATTAAATAAATAATTTATTAATCTCAAGTGTGTAAGTACAAAAATTTTAAATAATAATATTGGTATAAAAATTAATTAAATAAATAACAGATATTATTTTATTAAATAGCAACAAAATATAAATACTAAAACCCCTATCCATATGATTTAATAACATTTTTAATTACGATTATTTATTGATTAATTAATTCTGTAGTCATTTGAAAATGTGAAAGTGGATGTATCTTTTTGAATACTATCATGAGGAAAATGTACGTGTTTCGTATTTTCAAACGATTCACTTTTGGGTGCTCTATTGGAATTTGCCACAAACGATTGAGCTACATTTATATTTTCATCATTCTGATTCTAAAATGAAAAAAAAAATGTAAAAATTTGTATTTAAAAATTCGTGATATAATTTATGCTTACCAAAGGAAAAAATTTACGATCTTTTCGAAATGTATCTCTTTCATTTTTATTAAATCCTGAATCATCAAATCCATTAAAATGTTGCGTGAATCGATGTTGTTGATTATAAATTTTTCGATTATCCGAAGGAAACACTAATTTACTAGATTCTTTTTCTTTTGGATATCGCGAAAGAGACTTTGTATCATCAGTTTGAGTATGAAAATCTGAATTGGAAAATGATAATTTTCCCGTTCCCGTTCGATCAGCCTCCGGTCTTACATAGCTTTCAGATGTAGAATAGTCAGTTTTACCTCCAACAATTCTATACTCAGCTTCTAAAAATTGTTGTTTATTAAAATAAAATAAATGATTAAAAAAAAATACATAGGTAGTATACATACCATTATCAGAATTTTTATAATAAGGTCTGTACGATGACTGTTGAGGTCCATAATACGACTGCTGTGGTCTGTAGTAGTTACCACCTCCACCTCCACCACCACCACTAGCACCGAACAATCGGAAAAATCCGCCGTTATGATTATTTAAATAAGAAATGAGCTGGTCCTGCTGACGAGGACAGCGTGGATACTCATGATAGCACATGTTCGGATAGCCTCTGTTTGTGTAGCCCAGCAGCGCTGCCTTGCCAAAAGTAAAAAGTGGAGAGCTTCCACCCACGTCAAAAGCGGTCAGTAGCCTGAGAGAACATTAGAAAACCTATTCGAACCTTTTTTTATTTTAAATAGAAATATATGTGTTTACACAAACTTTGAGTAGGTATAAACGCTTATACATATATACTTAACCCGTATGTTTGTGTAGTACACGCATAAAACACAAGCAATTTCACTGTCTGTTTTTTTTTTTTTTTTTTTTTTTTTTTTTTTTTTTATTTTTTTTTTTTTTTTTTTTTTTTTTTTTTTTTTTAATTATGTTTTTTTTTTAATTTTTTTTTTTTTTATTTTTAAATTTTTTTTTTATAATAAAAGGATATTTTTTGGAGGCTATTTTTAAATCAATTTATTTGTTTTCATTAATATCAAATTTTTATTTGATTTTTATACCTGTATAAGGCATTTTTTCCAAAATCTTGAAAACCAGATGAGCTTTGTCGATACGAAAGACTACCAGGTGACGAGCCACTTGCAACTTCACAAAGAAGTCGTGGAACACATTTTAAATCATCATACTGTGCTATGGACGATAAAGCGCGAAACAAATTAAATCCTGGTCTGGGAAATCCGTTGAAATTAAATAAATTAGTTAATCCAGATAGCGGCAAAGCACCAGAAAATAGCGATGATATCTGAAAGAAAGAAAGAAAAAATTAACATTTTAATAGCAATTAATTTTGTCATTATTAGCTATATCTCTCGAAATAATCACGTCGATATATTAATAGTCATAATAGAGAGAAATTCACCATATCATCATCGACGTCAAAATAATTTGATGAGCCACCACCGAGCATTGAATAATCTGGGAAATATGATTGCCGCGGTGCATCTTGATATGCGCGATCTGTCATTCTATTTGAATTGATATTCCGCTGTAATAATACGGCCGACGCCAGTTCATTCATACATCTAAGCACAATAAATATCATATTATTGTTGACTTTGTTTCTCGAGCATTAAATTATGATCAATTATATTACAATTCAAAGTATTAATTATATTCATCAATAATCCAAATTAACAAAAAAAAAAAAAAATTAACTATTTTTGCCATTGATTACCACCAAACGAAATAATTTAATTAATTCTATTTAATTTATCTCGTCTTAAAAATAAAATAATTTGTACGTACAAAGGAAATCGCTATAAATATACTCACAGAATGAGATCGGTAGCATTGTACATCCTTTTCTCCTCGTTAAAATTGCAGGGCATAGCCGGATATATTCCCATGCCAGGCTGATCGGATTGCCGCTGGGGATCGATCGCAAAAACATTTCCCAACGGTGGACTTAACAGGGCCGGCAAAACCAAAGTAAAATGCGCTATGAATAGACCGATTCGTGCCATCCTACACCCACGCGCTTCCATCCTCCCAAAATGAAAGCTCCTATATACTCTGGAATTTCGTTTACCCGAGTATATGATATGCCGCACCACTAACCCGCTCTTTCGCTCTCACAGGGTTTACATAGTTTTCGCGGGGCTACCAATTTTCAATGCTAGTGCTGCTGCAGCTAGACTCTGGTACACTGTGGTGTTTTACCAGCGATTTCGTGGTGGCCACCGCGTATAAATTAGAGGGCCCGGGGTGGCTTCGTTAAATCGTCCGTTAATAAGCGCACCAGTTATATAAATATATAAGCGGCACTGTGTTGAAGGCCGATATTCTGCAATCGTGCGTGTATATAAAGTACTAGGCTGAATAGTTTAGCTATAATTACGTGTTTACGATCGTTTCTGCTACTGCGGCTTTGAAATATAAGGGGTATATTGGAAAATTTGGCACACTATAGCTACTGATGCTATTGCTGATGTGTGTTGCTTGCGGATGGTATATATTATGTTGTGTGCGATTGCGGTGGAACCGCCAATCTCCCTGAAGTTATGTACTTTTCGATTTTTTTAGAATTTTACTGAAAGCAAAAGCAAGAGTTATTGAACTGCTTATTGATTTGGTATATCAATTCAGTTATTTGATCATACTATTGTACAAGATTAGGTAGATACTGTACTAGATTAAGTTATTTGTACAATATTTTAAATTAATTTTAGTACTGTAATTAAAATTTTATTTTTTCTATCGATCTTTAATATTTTGATTATAATTTATAATGATAAAATTTTAATATGCTAGAGTTTTTTTTTATTATTAAATAATACTCGATTTACACTCTCCATAAATACACATCATTAAATCTTGAAAAATAATAGTTGTTATTAAGCTATTATTGGATAAAAAAAAAAAGAAAAGAAAATTAGAAGCATATTTAAAATAGAGCTTTATAAAATATTAATTGATATTGATTTAAAATTGTGTGATATTAAAAAATCTAATAGAAAAATAATAATATCTCCTACAGATATTAAATGAAAATATACATTTATAACGCAATTAATTTTTGATTATTCAAATGGTACAACCACTTTAAGTTAATAATTTATTAAAATTATCACAATTGATAACATTACATTGCCAAAATCAATAATCCAAGCAAAATTTAAAGAATAAAAACAACAACTCTCTCTTAAAACCGTACACTCAGACTTACATTATCAATTTAAAGCACGTGCAATCCTGCGCAACTATAAAACGTCCTCTTAAGTACACACATATACACACATACACTCTCCCACCCGGTAGTGAGCGTCAGCTGATCTGCGCTTTTATCACCGCGAATAAACTTAAAACTCTCGCAAGAAGGTGCTGCTGTAACGGTTCATTCACGCTCGGATCCAAAGAAGTCCGTACCAACTGGAAGATTCTTCAAAACTGGTCTGCAAAGCTGTAGCAAGAGTATACCACCACTACTACCATCGCCATCACCATCACTAGAGCTGCGTGTGTGTGTGTGTGTGCGCGAGAAAGCAGCCTCGGCACAAACGTCATCGTTTACGACTACACACACACACACACATACACACTCTTTCTCTCCGGGACCTACATAAAACTGCTGCTGCTCGTGTGTGCGTATAGAATATGGGTTATTCCGTGCATACACGCTATATGAAGTGGTAGAGTAGGTATATAATAAGTGCTGCTCGATTTGCTTGTATAAGCACGTGTATATATAAGTTATAGAGAGTGTATGTGTGTATTATGCGCGGTTTTAAAATCTTTTCAAACGCTTAGTACATAATGACTCGTGACGAAAATGAAATTTCAACTACTTTTTTTTCTGCTTTTTTAACTTAATGTAGTAATAAAAGTCTATGATATGGCTAATTTAAAAAATATGAATGGATTTAAACTTTTTTTTTGTAATTAGATTTTATAGACTTTTTACGTAATATTTATCTATACGTGTAATTTAATTTAAATTAAAATAAAAAAAAAATGATTATAAATGTAAAACTAATCTTAAATTAGAAGATATGGAACGGTCCATAGGTAAACTCGTAAATTTTAGCAAAAGTTTCGAATATACGCCCACACAGACGTTTTCACCTTAGTCCTGAATCTGCTACAAACAGATACTGATTTCTAAAAATAGGATATGAGTGTGTGGGATAAACTACTCTATAGTCATAAAAATATTCAATTTTTAAATTTACTAAAAATGAAAAGGGAAAGTAATCATAGATATAATAACACTTTGAACAAGCATAAATTCAAACATTTTTTATTTACGTACAATAAAACCATACATTCATTTTCAAAAACAATATATATATTTATAAAAATTTACAAAAAATTTTTCATCAATAAATACATAACTATACATAACAAAAAAAATTGAATGAAAACAGCATATATAATAGTAGGTATACATATATATCTCTTAACTTCTAGATATAGACGAGTTCATTGTTTGTAATGGACGAGCTAGTGCGCCTATTGTTGGTAGATGTGGCACTTTATCGCAAAACAAACCATCAATCACGTTATATATATGTACCCGTATAACTTAACGCATTCATTAAGAACAAAACCTTCCTCCTCTCGCGACTTCTTAAAATCGTGAAAGTACATTCGATATTATAACCACTATCTCATCATCCTCCTCCTCTTCTAACTATCGGTTTTACGAGCATTGGTGCGCGTAAAACGCGATTAATCATTGTCTCTCAGAATCTCGCGCGCGTTCGCGCCCCAGTCTTTAATGGTGCAAAAAAAAAGGATAAGTAGAGTAAGAGAAAAATAAAGCTGAGAAGAAGGATAAAAAAGTAAACGGTCTAGAGGGGGGAAAAAACGATGATAATTATCATAATCTTGGTTGCGTCTTGGAGCAATTAATTCTCGGCAATTGACGTTTGTCGTTATAGAGCGCAAGTAGCGCGAACCTAATGAAAAAGAAAGGGCGGAGGGACATGAATGTTGCACCGAGCAAGCGAAATAAGATGAAAAAGAGAGCGAAGAAGAAGAAGAAAAAGAGGGAGAAGTGGTGGATGAGCCGATTGATTATCTCACTCACAAAGAGAAAGCGCGACTCGAGGCCTCCAGGACATATAAACTTATGCGTGGATGTAATGTGATAGTTTAGTGACACACACGTTGGCTCGCCCATGTTAGCCGCGTTATAGACTAATGTTTCTTCGCTTAGCTTTCAGAGCTTTCCTTTATTAATTTTATCTGTTGAGCGATTGACTAAAATAACTTAAATTTAATGTATCAAAAAAAATTTATGTGATTTGGTGTGTTCTATATTTACAGTGTTTTAAATTGTTTGATATAATTTAAAATTGCGTACATTGACTTTTTCTTGATGTTGGTCTGTTATAATACGTGATCTACCAAGTTGTACATTGAGATCGATCCTAAATTCAAATGAATTTTATAAATTCCTTATTAAGTCATACATACGATAAATCACGAGAAGCTTCTTCTGTACGTATGAAAAGGCAAATTTTTTTTGGTATGCGTATAGGTATTTTAAGACTGTATTCGTTTCTATTTATAAAATGCCTTCGAGTAGTAGTATATATACAACTAAATTGACAAACGTAAATATTCCAGGAACGCAAGCTGCAAAATATAAGAGAGAAAGAGAGAGCCATTGAATTTATCATTGATTGAAAACTGTAGGGCGTGCAATCAATCCGAGAGTGGAATTTTGCATTCTCTTCCGCGTTTGGCCAGTTGATGACATAGCCGTGGACTCCCGATAATGTCACCCATGAATACGCTTAGCAAGTAACTCTCCTTCGTTGGATCCGCAGAAGATTTATATTGACTGAAACAGAGTTGAGCATTCAATAGTTAATAACATGAATATTTATTTCTTTTCTTAGTATTATTACATAGATATTATTTTTAATTAAAATTTTTATTATTTTTTATAAATGTCAAGGTTATTACAGTATATTTATTTTACAAAATTGACAATATTTTGTTTGAAAGAAAATCAATTCAATATAGAAAAACGACAATTGTAATTAATTATTTGTAACGTCTAAAATTACCAGTTGCATTACCTTGATTATTTAATCACCAATACAAAACAGATAAGTAGACAATAACTATAACCATAACCATAACCGTTAGTAAATATTTAAAGAGATAGAAAAAGCTCATAGTCTCTAAGAATATACACCGTCGAGAATTAGCTTTGAAAGATTCATCAAATTGAGTACGACACAAATTCATTAAAATCGTCCACGTTTGTATGTATGTGTATGTGAGCTGCAGCATTTGCAGCAACTACTACCATATACAGATATCATAAAATAAAGAAGAAAAAGAAAAGAGCGTGGCATTAACGGTATATACAGAGAAGAGATCGCCGCATATACAGTAAATCTCAGCGAACAAAGTGCAATCCAACCCCACCCCCGCCCCCTCCGACCCCCCTCGTAACATCTCCCTGGCCAATCCTTGGAAAGCGATTTCAGGATTCGTAATAGGGTGAGGACCTCCAGTGGTAGCAATGTGTGTGTGTATACATGAACGCGCATGGCACACGCCAACTGTGTCCATTCTTTCTCTTTCTCATTCCTCCATTCGGTACGTGAGCGGGCAGTCTTTATTCTCCTTGCGGTCCGGCGAGTAGCCACTACACCGCATTAAATTCACTTGTAAGTAACGCCGGGAACAGATAACCTTAATGGTGCCCCCTAGACCTACCTCTCTCTCTTTCTCTTTCCCATCCCTAATGCATATATCCTGATAACTTGCCGCAACGGTTTTTCCTTCGCTTTCTTACATATACATTGCTTTCCTTTATTTTGTTTATATGCTTCGCGCATTTTCTTTTGCTGTCTCTTTTATTTTACCGTTCTGACTCGGCGTGCCTGTGGCACAATCTTTTGACCTCTCGATAATTGTTTAACTTAATCGAATTTAAAATAATTTCTAGCTAAATGCATTTAGTGGTATAACGATGAGAAAAGGACGGCTTCTGTTTTTAATGTTCTAAGAATATATACTTTCCAAAGTATTAAATATTTACTGAGTTATTTACATGGCTTTATAAAGTATGGGTTTCCATTAATATAACAGCGCGATCAGCGTTAAAAACGTCTCAAAAAGTACGTGTTAAAATTGTCAAATCTTCGTAAGAGCTATTTAGATTTTTTTTTTTAAATGGATACACCACAGATAATCTTCCATTTCCTTCGACATCATAAATGTTCAAGGAATATGGTGTGTATGACATGTTAAAAACCTGTCGTTTTTCCTATCAAAAGATTTCTTAATGCTCAGTTTAAAGGGCAGGCTCATTAAAAAAGGATCTTAAGCGGACATCAAGACTGGAAGCTGGAAAATGCCACCCAAGAAAATCACTTTGCAAATTTTTCAATATGTATGGCAACTGACGAGAGAAAGAGAATGATACTCGTAAAATGATATCTAAAAGCTTTCTTAGTCATCTTAAGTGCATAAATTTATTTATTATTATTTTTTTTTTATTTTGGTTGCTTCTTCCTTTTATAAAGGAGTTATAAAATAAAAAACTTGTAAGTCATCTTCTTGAGACAAAATGTTTTTGATATTATGACAAGCTTTAAATTTTAAATAAATAAGCCAGATCTCAGCCTTTTAAATTATTAAATTACTACTCCAAAAGTTCTATAAAAATTTTTTACAGTTTCATCGTATAAATAATTTTTTAAAACCAACGTAAACGTCGTAACAAAACCTGCTCTTTAACAAAGCCGCAGTGTGACATCATTTATACTCACTTAAAAACGTAATTTATCAAATCGTTAAAAAGAAGAGTGTATTTCTTGTACGACTAGAATATACTCGCGTTAAAGTACAATTTTACCCTTTTTGCAAAGTGAGCTTTTAATGAGGGACTTTCATCGAGCACAAGTGGTCGTCGCGTGCAACTTGACGCTTGGCGCTTTAAGGAAACATTGACCTTTACCGTGACTAGTTTTCTCTCGAGCCAACACACGCGGCTTAGCAACAATTCAACTTACTGCATTATCGAATAATTCTCCGCCGCGACACGACAACGACAAATTACTTGTTTCCATTAAGTTCGACGATTCAGAAGAACTTGTCATTAAGCGAACGACTTTCTATAATTTGTTTTATAAAAAAAAAAAAATTATTTGTTAATTCATCAAATTCATCCTATTTAAATCTATGTATTTTTTTATTGGCTGTTAAGTTACTTTTAAAAATTAAGCAACAAGATTTTTTTTCAATCGTTTATTTGTTATACTAATCATCCTTTCCATACCAGTAATTATTAGAAACCCATAATATATGATTACCAAAGCACTGTAAAAAAAAAATATTACACCAACGCTTGCAAAAGTTCGTACTTAATGTAATTCAATAGTGTGTCAGTTGCATACAAAGAAATTGAGTAACAACTTTTTTTTTGTTCCTGTACTATCTTATAATTTTCGTAAAAGCTGTTATTGATTATTGAATAAAAAAATAAGGTCATATATAAAAAAAAATGTATATTTACCTAAACACATCATCCCAGTTGAAAGTAAGTTCTCTGCTTCTCCTTTGAAGTGTTGCATCTGCGTATTTTGCACATATTCTTTCGTAGATACAAACATTTGCTCCAAGTTCTTGAATCATTCTTTTTTCGACTTGTGCGACGTCTAAGATTTCCTCATCGTGTAACTTGGGAATTGTTCTCTTAGCCCGACTAACATAAGTTTCTGAAATGTTTTATTAAAAACTTGTTGCTTTCATATTTTTTTCATAATAGGACTGTTAATTTAAAATCTTAGTAAATATTTATGTATCTTATATTAAATATAATTAAAATATGATTAAACTTTGAAATCCTTAAGATAGATGGACTCAAGTTCTATCGTAATCTTTTCCTCTACGTTCAAGTTCGTGAATTGGTGAACCTATACTGAATAAATTATAAAACCAATAACTTCTTGTCGAACCGGTTAAGTTATTATAAGCTTGAGCTACTCATTTCTGCAAAGGCTTATGGACATACAAATATTCATACACTTAGCATAAGCATAAATTAAAGTTTGATAAAAAATTAAACAGGTAATAAAATTGATTTTTAAATTAAGCTGTCTAAAATTTTTGTTTCTTTTATCCATAAGCATATTCAAAATAACTAAAAAGTAAAATTTTCATACTGAAATTAAATATTGATTTTTTTCTTTATACTATTTAATTAAAAATGAACAAATAATTTTAATTAAACGTATTTATTCAAATAACATCCAAAACTTTGATAATGTATCAAAAAAAAGCAACGACCTTTAATGAAATAATTAAGAAGCGGAAGGTCGGTTTAAAGAAGTAACGTGTTACGATAGCATAACACATGTTAGTTCAGAAAGAGAAAGAAGAAGGGAGAGAGAGAGAGAAAGAGAGGTCGTGAGCAAATGGAACACTTTCGCTTTCGCTATATACGCTGGCTTGCACATGTCGGTGTATGCCACCAGCGGCACTTGTACGAGCCTTCACTTCCATGAGCGCACGCGAACTAACGGAACTGACTACTTCCTTAAAGTTAAGCAAAAAGCACAAGCGAAATTTGTCTGTTTTTCATTTTACTACCTTACTATATACCATACTGTTTACTACTTCTTTAGTTTCGTTATACAATACATGTGTGAATTGCATTAAAAAGTAGACAATTTAATGGAGAAGAAAATAGTCAATTTCGTTTTATTAGTTGTAAAATAAAGTGTTATTGGAGATTTTAATGAATAATTTTAGAAAAATTTAGTTTTACCGTTGAACAAAAGAAAATATGTCATAACAGCGATAAGGAAAAAAATTTTTTTTTCAAGAATTGGAATTTTGTCAAAGTTTCAATAGCTTTCTCTATTTCATAATGTACTGGGTATAATAAGCATGAGTATATTTTAAATGAATTTCACAAGGCTACATGAGGAAAGGTCACTTACGAGGATTCAACGAGTAGGCCAATTTTTTTACAAAATTACTAATTCTCACGGCTGCAATAATAACCGGGAAGCCAACCAATTGCACGGGTAATTCAAAAAACGGCTCTTGAGGTGCAGGTGCAGACGCTACGCAATTCAATAGCATAAAGCAACATGCGAGGATTGTGGATATCCTTGTTAGCTGCATTTTTTTTTTAATATCTGGAAATAATTTATAAAATATTGTTATTATTAAAAACTGATTTATTGATTATTATTTACATAAATTTAATCAATAACTCTTAAAACATTAATCTTTCTCATTTAAACAACAATTATCATCTAGAACCACAAACGAAATTATTACACTAATTTTATAATTATAAAACATAAACTCACACATTAAGATCACATAATTTTACAAAAAATTTATAGATAATCAAACAAATCACAAGCCTCGCAAAATCAAGCAAATACGAAGCTTTTACACTACATGTAAGTCACAGAAATTTCTCGTGGCACTCACGTAGCACCTGTTGGCGCGCTCACTTTCGACTTCCCCACGCGCGCGCGAGCGTTCGTTATATAACCGCAGAAAGTGAACTTGGCAGCGTTGCGGAAGTAACGTGCTGCTGCTGCTGCTCCCGGCACCGGCGTTTTTTTATTCGCACATTCTAGATTTGCAATTTGCCACGTTTATTTAATTTTTTTTTCTTCACTTTCATTCAAAATTTGAACCTTTAAGCCTTCTGTTTCTAAATAAGATATACTCACCACAGGCTAGGCACGCGCACTTTAATGCCCTGCCTCAACCGCGCGGCACTTGCTGCTGTTCTGCTGCTGCTGTCTTGATAAAAACTCGACGCCGAATGCTCGGTTGTTGGAGCTAGGCCTCCTTGGCCGGGAGACCCCCTCGGGAGAAAGTCGGCTGGTTGCCCCTCCATAAAACCTCCGGAGCGGGCAGCCATTGCGGGCATGTACTAGCTGGCGTTGCGCGCAGTTTTCGGCTTGCGAAACCCCCTGGCAGGCAAGCGATCGGCAAGCCCGATATGTTATATTCGACCCGCGACTCTGATCATATATAGCTAGATTATTTGCCGGTTAAATGAGGAGAGGATGCACGATTTGAGGTATACGTGACAAGGTCGCGGCTTTCCCCTTGAGTGGACGTGATCGCTAGCTGGTACGCGAAGACGACTCTAGGCATGAAGGACTTAGAATTTGTCGATTAATAGTGATTTTAAGGGAAGCAAGGATGTCGATATAATATGATGGATTAGTGAAGAAAGTGTTTAAATGTGATTTTCTGAAACTGACAATAATTGCATTTTTTTTTATTCAACTGTTATTTGCTATTCAATTAATCAAATACCTAATTCATTTCAAAGGCTACTTATTGAAATGTGCATTCTATTCAGGTAGTTAGATTTCACGTATGGATCAAGGATTCATTCTATTGGAAGGATTATCACGTATTCAATTTGTAATGTGTATTGCTAATTATTCATATAATGCAATCAAAGTATGTAAGCTCATGTGATGGCGTAATTTATTTTAAAGCTTCAAAATTTATTAAATTTATATTAAATAATTAAAAACATTTTGGTGATACTGCATATGTAAATTGCCTGGATTATCAAAGGAAAAAAATTATATAATTTTATTATGAACTAATTTTTTATTTACTTTTGTAAAAATTTACGAAAGTTATTTTGTTTAAAATAATTTCACGTGTATTTATTTCACTAGTATAGGCTCGATTCGATAGAAAAGTTTTACTCGTGGCCCCTGATTCCAGGCAACCTTCTAGACAGCGTGAGATTTATAGTCACCTGTTGTTACCTATTGTAATTCTATATAGAAATTTAATTACGTAAACCTTACTTTTTAAAATTTTGCTCATTTTAATTTTCACATTAATATTATTTAAGAAAATTTATCATATAATAATTTTAATTTAATTTATGTATTAATTTTTATAAAAGTAAGTAATAAATCTAATTAATAATTTTTTTTTTCTTTTCAGATAACAGAATACAGAAAATTTATTTTTGTCTTATGCAAAGTCTAATACACGTGAAGTTACATTACCTTAAAACAAGTCTAGTTTTGGTACGTTTAACAATTTTATTTTCTAATGTCTTAGACTTATAATAATAAAAGAAAAACTTCATTAAATTAAATTTATAATTTTTTATTTGTAAACAAATTTTTTAACATGTACAATTTCCAAAGTTTTCTTACTCCACATATACGTATACATATATTTCATTTAAAAAGAAAATTTATGTACAATCATTTTGATGCAATATTACAGTTTAAACATTATCAAGTAAAAAAAAATTCATATTTAATTTCGACTAGTACTGCATCAATTAAACAATCTTGATTAAACTATTTTAGCATAAATCTTAGAAGTAAGATGTTTATATACAAGTTCGTTACTGTAACATATACAGTAACTATTGAGGAAACAAAAACTCCAATTACAGTGGATACTGAACTGAAGTTATAAATTTCACATCAGCACTTATTATCAACAATGTAAAAGAACAATATATCACAGATACATATAAAAGGTAAACGAAACACCGTAAACATAAAATATATCAACGATATTTCAGATAATAATAATAATAATCTTCAGACTTGAAACGTTTTTCCCAAAACGATGGTCGCGATATGTAGCACCTCGTGACAACGAATCCTGAAGAAAAAACATCCTTTTGATTGACACTCATCGAAGCCGCAATTTTTTCATCAGACTGAGAACACTTGAGCCAGGTAGTGGACAGGTTGGATAAAAATTGTGGCATCCCTGGCCCTCGATTCCAGCGATCAGCTGACCCATGTGTGCTGCGAAATGAAACCTCGATGTCACCTCGGCCATCGTGCTTAGACTCGTGTCCCTATAAAAACATATGCAAAACAAGAGGTTATTGAGACATAAGCGTATTCAAGAGGCGTAGGATTCGCGTTATGCGAATGGCAATATCTTGCAAGTTGCATTGGTGTGGTGATCGTATGATGAAAAAAAAAAAAAAAAAATTGCAATGGCCTGTGTTGCAGCAAGCCTTGTTTCCAAGGTCTCTTCGACGCTACTCTCCTTTTACTTTCAATTTATATACATATACGCGTGTGCGCTCGTGCATGTATTGCTGCGGTGCTATATAGCATAACATGCCATCGCTCATTATATGCGAGTCGATGGTTTTCTTTGGACGAATGAAATTACGATGGGAGTATGTATGTATAAACGTAAGTGTGAGCTCGAGTTTTTTTATACAATGGCTTATAATTGCTCGATTGCCTGGGGCTTTTTGTAGCAGCTCGATATCGAATAAGAGACACGAGTGTTATTTTATTTAAATTATATACTGGCTTATTCTTTACAGTGGTCGATAATTATTAAAAAAAAATTGAACAAAATAAGATTCTTTTTTTTTAAATAAAATTATAAGAAAAAATTATCAACTTTTTAAGAAGCCTTTTCATAAAAGTTAAATATTATTCAACTTTAAAATTGCATTATTCCAACATACCGAGAGATAAAAACTTATGCTCTACAAAAAGAAAAAAGCCCAGAGCGATAAGACCTCTGCCTCTCCAAAACTAACTATTCAACCCATCTTCTATCTTCCAACCGAACTTTTTCGTAACACCATACTAAATTTAAACTGCACAGCATGCGCAGTTACTTTTTCTCATCGAGTCGTATAGAGACCAAAGACAGTATTGGTATCAACGTGTCAAGATCAAAAAACGAAATAGCAGCTCTCAAAGCGCGATCCGGTCTGTAAAAACATTCACCGACAGTAAGACGAAGCAGTTGAAAATAAAAAAAAAAAAAAAATAAGAAGAAAAAGAGAGTCAAGCGAGAAAACGAGTAGCAGTATATAGTGAAAAGAGAAATAGAGTATAGGTACACAAGAGAAGAAGAAAAAGGATGAAGAGGAAATAGATCGGGACTTGGACGACTGCAGGCCGTTAGTGGGCGCTCGTCTATACTATACATACGATAGTCAGTAGCAGTCGATCTCTTTCTCTCTATAAGGGGAGGACGTACTTTACGACTCAAGCCGCGGGCGCGCGAGCGCGTATAACGAGGAGCTCGGCTTTTTTTTCCATCTTGATCGGTTTAACCGAGGACCGAATGCTCACGCGCGAGAAAGATCCGGCTGGCATATATAAACTCCCTGCTGCTACTAGTACTACTACTACCGGGTGCGTTAGCGTTTGCGTTTACGTCCGCGTAAAGCGTAAATATATAAAGCTCGAAGTAAAGAGAGAGAGAGAGAGAGAGAGAAAGAGAGAGAGGACGTTCTTTTTTTTCTGGGACATTAAGCGGGCCCGCGCGATCCGGTATGAAACATCGAGTCTCCTTTCTCTTCTGTATACGAGTAAGAGAGAGAGAGCTTGAATTGTCCATTTCGATTGCAGCCTTGCTGTTGTTGCTCGCATGATGAACCCGTTTCACTGCAAGAAACTACCCAGGGGATGCGAGACGCATATAAACGTTTTTTATCTATGCGAGAGCTAGTAAAGCCGGACGAAAAACGTTTCAATTGACGATGGAACCTTTATTATATGTCTTTGGATTTATATACCTGCTCATCTTGAGTGAGATGACTATTTTTTTTTTTTTTAAGGTGGATAGCTGTGATGGTCGAGGATTATGGAAGATTTCTTTGTGTGACATTTTATGTTGTTTGGCTTTTGAAATCAAAGTTTTCGTTTATTGATCAAACTGGTTTCTTATTCGAACGACGAGTTTTTTTTTATTATGGTGTATATACTAGTTTAGGTTGAATAGGAGTTACTAGAAAAATTATAATTAAGTAAGTTAAGTTTTGAATTAAATGATAAAGATAAAAAAAGGTGAGTTAGAAAAATTTTAGATTAGTATTTTTACAGTGTGTATAGTTATACATGTGTAAACTTGAAAATAAAATATAAAATACTCGAGACCTCGATTTTAAAAAAAAAAGTTACTTAATATGTGCGCTAATAGCTTATTCGATTGCACCATAAGAACGACGATGAAAGTCATGGAATTGAGTAATAAGAAACGAAAGAATACTATAGCGATGATTCGAACTAGAAAACGAAGAGTCAAGAGGTGTTACGTGGCCGCGTGTTTTTTGGAACTTATGTGTGTTTATACGTTTACGTAATAATCAATTTTGAATACTTTCACTAAACCGGTTTTTAACAGTTTTAAGATAAATGGATGAATTTATGATTTTTTTTTAACTCAATTTTTGACAGAAATTTTTACGATTACACATTATTGTAAATATGAATATATTAAATACATTAATCATTTAGATAAATTTAATTTTTGTACGTTAGATCAAAAATAAGATAGTTTAAGATATTTACTATTTTTCTCTGACTATTCTCATTAATATTCATATCTAATAATGTTTTCAGGTCATGAAAAATTATGACTTGAGTAACCAGTATGATTTTTTAAAAAGAAGCAAATGAAAATTCTAATATATTAATGAACTATTAGTCCCAACTTTTGACTTTTATTTATTAAGCTCAAAAAAAAAAAATTTTATCATAACACGTCTTTAAATTTCTTTAGCAGGTAAGAAAAATCATAATCATATTAAAAAAAAAATTAATTAAAAATTTCTCATACTCGAAAACAATGAGTAACCAGATATATAATATCAAAATTCACAATTGGCTTCCTCCTCCTCCTCCTCTCAAATAAATCGATCCACTATGCTCATTAGGCGAAAGTATCGCATTACCATTCACCGCACCCGCAACACAATGAAAGTCAATTGTCGGTCAAACAGTGGTGAGATGCAAGAGTGAGAGAGAAAACGAAAGCAATGCATCCAAGCCATTTTTCAGAGGTCATAGACTACAGCAATAACGCTCGTTATATTCGATTCTATGATAAATGAAAACGACCGTTCGGGAGAGACACGCCAAACGCATTATTCGCGGCCATGGTTATGCAGCTCGACCCGATTATCAGACTAGCAACCCCCCCCCCCTTTATCCCCTTTCCCACTGTATAATCCGAGACTTTACTATTTTGCTCGCGTCCACGCAATACATAGCGAAAATTGCGATTTTCCCCCCCACACTACGCGTATCTACTAGCCAAGAGGACTGTAGGCACGTTGTGTGTTATCCAATTTTCAAATCGGACCTATCCGTACGATCCGATATCTGCGTTTTACCGCCAGTTTAGCCACGAACGGAAACCAAAGCTCGTAAAGTATCGTCGTAATATCGACTACTACTACTACTACTATTGCGATGATGCTGCTGCATAACCCAGATTAGCCATTCAGCTATATGTAATAAGAGTGAAAGAGAATTCAACAAGTTGAAATCGAAATTGCGAATTTCTATGAATGAAGTTGTGTAAATTGTTTTTAAAGGATATATTTAGCAATCGATATGTAATGAGGGAATTATTATTTCTTTTTTATTTTTTTATAAATTATGTTTTTTTTTTTAATTGAACGTAATTTCATCATATTTTATATTCATTATGACTCACGATAATTCAAGGTTTTTATAATTCAATAAGTTGATATTTATTAAGAAGGTAATGATTTTTATATATATCTTAAAATTTATTGATTAAAGTAATCTGTGTTGGCGATTAAAGAATTTTTTATGAAGTCATAATGTTTTCACTGGACAGTGCGTAAGTATATATCTACCCAAGTTCACGTGCGGTTAAAGAGAGCGAAAGTCGTGAAAGTATAGTATATAGTGTGTATACAACAACTGCAACTCCAAGTTCGCGGTTAGGTTGAAAGCAGCAGCGTATTTTTTCGTACTGTTATATACGTAAGTTTATAAGAAAGAAAGCAAATTTTAACGGACATTTTAATTAGGTTGCTTCTTTTAGAGGGCAGAACTACTGTGTACAAGTTTAAATTAATTCCTTAAACTTTCAATATTTCTGGTTTTTTTTCTTTTTCTTTCATAAATATAATTTTAATATCAAATTCTAAAAATTATGACGTATATAGATAAACGTTAAGATATCACGTAAATAATATTTTGATAAAAGTTATGAATGTGCCCTAAAAAAGTCTATCAAAGAAACTTCGAAAAAGAGTTTTATATTAAATTCTACATAATATACGATGGAATTAAATTTCTATTAAATTATAGTCCGTCCTACATAAACTCATTAAACGTCTATTTTTAAATACTTCCGACAGTATCTAAATCATCTAATCAATTAAAATGTTAACTATTTTTTTTTATCTTAAAATATTATTTAACAATAACAAATTTTAAAAGACCATTAAAATTAAATGTTTGACATATTCCAAGTTTAAAGTAAAAGCCGTCGGTATAAGTAAATCGTCGTAGCAGCGTAAGTATAAGAAAAGAAAGACGATATTCCCAGACATAAAGTAGAACAATGCCAGTCGCTATTCTCCGAACTCGACACAACGATTAACCTGGAAAGAGCCTCCGAACTTTTGAGGAAGTCCAAGAAATTGAGTGGAACGCGAGCAGAGGGTATAGTATAGAAGAGTCAAGAGTAGGAGGAAGGAGAGAGAAGGAAGTTAATCGGGTCTAATGAAAATTCGTCGCTGCTCTCTTCTCGCGTATACCTGATTAAGTTGAGGAGCGAGCGTTCCATCTCGCTCAGTTGGTCTTGCTGCCCGGTGGAAGTCAGCTCGCAAATGAGTTTCGGCAGACAGGCCTGCTTGATCGTCGTCATCATCTTGGCGCGTCTCGTCACTGCTGCTATGTCACATCCCCCGTGCACACAGAATTATACGAGATACATGCAATATTAAAACTTTGATTAGGACACTGCTGCCTCTGTATATATTGTTAGTGTGTTTTTGAGTTAGGGAACTGCATTGAGAATTTTTGATTTAATAGACCTGTCTGTATATAGCAAAAGGGTAAGAGGAACATGTGACGTATCTAGTGTGTATGGGTCTACTTGCGTATGTTTACGTCGGCTGCACGTCGTTTTGTTGAGATTTACATGTATATATACTCTGTAAGCTGAGATTTTGATTATAATCTGTCTAATTGAAAATATTATTCCTTTATACAAATACCTTTGGACTCTTCTCATGTAAGCTCTTATTAGCTTCTGTTGAGCAGTCGAATATTTACAATAAAAAAAAACTGTTGAACAATTAATTAATCAAATTATTTAAAAAATAAAATTTAAAACTTTTTAAAAAAATAGGAGTAGAAAAATTGTGTGCATTAATATAGATGCAAGGATAGCATTTAAATTTTCATAATTTATTTGTCATTTCGTTTTGTATGTAAATAAATTAATGCGTACCTTCGAGTAAGGATGTAATTTTTTTTTTAAGAAAGCAACAATAGTCCCGTATTCTAAATTTTACAGTTATTTTGACTTCTATACAACAGTTTCACTGCTCTAGCTTTTCTCTCTTTATTACTACCTGAATTTCGTTGTGTCCCAGTTTGTCGCTTTAATGAACTTCTAAATAAGTGAAACGAATAAATGAAATTATCTAATTCACAACTTTCTCAAATTTTTTAATTAAAGAAAAGTTCCATGAACTTCCGTTGTTATATTAACTTCATCTAATTACAAAAATTAAGAGCTTCGTTTTATCTTAGAAAATTAGATGCATGCACAAAAAAAACGAAATCTGTTCGATAAAAAATCTTATGACATTTAACAGATGGATTGTCTTTACTTAACAATGGAATTGTGTATAACAAATGTACGTGTGAAAAAATCGTCAGTAAACAACATTTTCATATGACATTAAGACAATCTTATTTTTATAAGACATATTTTTGTAAATTATAAATCAATCAAATAAACAATTGAAAATAAATTTAAATATAATTATAAAACAAATTAATTTATACGTTCATTTTATCGCGTAACCTACGTAAAATCAACAATATCTTATATATTTTTTTTCTTCAAAAATGTGTCATATCAAGTCGGTCATTTGCGTCAGTCATATATTTCTCATTCAACACATCCAATATAATTTAATTATCCAACACCCGGAATTCCAAAGCATTTATCACTTTTTACAACAAGTAGTACTTCAACAACCGTGTACACAAAAATTCTCACCATCATCCTCAAGTAAATCTCTTTTTAAAAAGAAATCTCGATCGAAGTTCACTCCGTCCTTGGATACGCCCTTGGCCATTCCCTTCATACCGGATTCTGTCTGATTGGAGTCATCGCTGCTGCCCCAGATCGACGCCATCAGTGCATTGTAATCGCATGCGAAGTACAGGAACATACCGAAGAGTATGACCAGCCGCACCGTACCAGTGTCCAGCATTTTCCCGCTGGCTGTATAGGCTGTTGGATTATATCGTTGGAATTAATTCGTGACAGGGTTATATCATCGCTCGATAAATTTATTGGTTTTTTCTTTTTAAAAATCCGTTTACATGTGAATTGAGCGCAAGGACGTTGATATTCGACACTGCTTATTATTACACGGTAGGATTTTTTTTTTTATTTTGGGTAATATTTGTTTCTCAAATAATGAACGGATGTATCAATTGAATTTGTTATTTGCGTATGTAATAACAGCGGAAAATGTAGACGGAAAGATTAGCGGTCATCGTATGTCGCTTATATTACTTTTTTTTATGTCCGTAATGAAACGTTATATATACGGTCGTATAATTCTATAATTCATCTGATACCTGTGCAATCCGACAAGCACACACATTAGTCATTAAAAACATAGCACGTCCCGAGTATAGTTACGTAAGTTATTCATTTGTTATAATAATACTTGCAATTTTCTACTATCAAAAAATCTTAATCAATTAAATTAAATTTACCTGATTCTTCAAGCTTGATACACAAAAGAATGGTTCTAGTAAACAATATAACACACTAATCACTATTTCTTACGATATTCCAAACAAAATAAAACTCGGAACACAAAAAATCGGTAACAAATCACACATTCACATTCATTACGCAGAATAAAATAATTTCACATATGTATGAAAAAAAGTAAAGAGCTGCAAAGCCTATCACACAGACACTTGAATCTTGGAAAAGAGTAGTTCTCGTCAACACAAGATTACCTCGTGAAAATCACAGCTGACTACGGACACAGACGAGAGAATAGTAGTAATAGTAGTAGTATAATAGTCACAAGTGGCCACTCGAGGAAGGAAATGAGAAGGAGCCGGTCGTAGTAGGTATAGCGTTGCGTTGTTGTTGTGACGCTCGCACTTCGGGATCTGAGGCGGCTCGGCCAGACTCAGGTGATACGAGGCCGTGTGTAGGTATACATGCCGGGGCAATATAGCAAGCAAGCAAGCGAGCGAACGAGCGAACGAACGAGCGCGTTCACTCTCACTCTCTTTTTCCCCACTTCCACTTTCCGCCCGCGTAGGTAGTCGTCGTCGTAGTCGTCGATGTTGGTAGAAGTAGCGAGCGGGAAGGTGCCGGGCCGAGAGCCTTGATGCTGTACTTCAAGCCTCACTTTTCTGTATAGGAGAAGTAGGGGGAGGAATTTTAGAAGTGGCCTGTTACGTTAGACATCCTACGTCAGTCTCTCTCTCTCTCTATCTCTTTTTCTCAGTGTTATAGATCATCCGATATTTCGCGATCGTTTGTTTGTTTTATAAATATTCCGGCCGCGTTGGTTTTTGTTAGCTTCTTATGCGCATCCTTCTTTTAAGATTATGTCAGATGTTTTTAGAATTTGTTATGTAATCTAAATTCTGGAATTTTTTTAATGTTTTTTATGTATGGTTGATTTCCGCAAAAATTGTTGTTGCTTAGACTTACAAAAAATTGAATGTTGAAATATAGAAATGTTTGTAGTATGAAAAATTTGCGCAATTAATCTATTATTGCCTGAAGCAAAAACGCGCATTTATAAGTAACTGTTAAAATAACTTTTTTTTTATTTTAATCTACGATCATAATGATAAAACATTAGAAAATTTTTTTTTTGCACATTAGCAAAAATGCCAATCAAAACCAGTTCCTTTGAGAACTATAGTCGGGTTATTGATCTACACGCAAAATAGCTAGTTGTGAATTTTACAAGTGGAGCGTACACTGTGTGTGTGTGTGATATTAAAAATTTCTTCACAAGTTAGAAAGTTCTTTATGGTAACACATTTTTTATTATGTATCTATACAAAAAAAATAAAGCAAACGATTTTAAAGTTTGATTATATTTATGATATAGCAATAATAGTAAAAAATTTTAGCAGGCTACTAAATCTCTTAATTTTTTCAAACTACTTATAACTTGAATCATCCTTGTTTTTTGCTATTAAAAAAATGAGTCTTAAAAAATTGAGTTTGTGACCTTAAAATAACATTGCTGTCAAGGTTAACGTTTTGAAAAAAAAAAATGAAATAAAAGAGAACGTATATTGTAAGTTCAGAATGTTCTAATTGTCTTATATGCTGAATAACACCAACCAGTAGCAAAATAATTTTAAATTCAATATAAATCACGTATATGGAGGTGAATAAATTATTCATCATTCGTCACACCAGAAAGTCATGACATAATAACACACGATACTTTTTTCTTTTCGTTATTCACGGATATATTTTTGGATCATATTAATAAAGTCAAGAAGAAAAAAAATCGTCAAGTGTTACGTCTTGACAGCTTTTTTTTACATTTCAGTACCAAATTGAATACGCCATATGTTAATTTAACAATTGTTTAAAAGCTATTCTTTGTACTAAAAAAAATTTGTTTTTAAAGGCAGCGTTTATGTAAAATACAATTTTAAAAATCATTAAGAATGGCAATAAAAAATTATCTACAGCAAATAAATTTTTTTTTTTACAAAATTTCATAATAAAACAATTAAAAAGACAAAAAAGCACTTCTCACATAAACGTCAAGGCCATACCGTCTCTATTTAATGAAACTCTCAGATTCCGACTCTCATCATTAGCATACAACGCTTAATTAACGTAACCGTGTGTACGCGGCTTTCAACTACGTAATGTACTAGAGAGACACACACACACACACATACAATAAAAAAGCGACTTAAAAAAGAATCTTCTCGATACTTTATTAAACTAATAGCTGGAATCATAGAAAAAAAAAAATAGATAAAAAATTCAAGTCTGCATATACATATACAGCGGGAAATTCCGCATGTGTATACCGTCCGTATAGCTATTATCTCACTCGCTTGCGCGGGCGAATTTCACTTTCCACTAGCCTCAGCCTCAGCAGCAACAGCAACAGCAATAGTATAGACTGAGCAAAAGAGCAACTTTTACTTTCGCGCTCGCGCAACTTGCACGCTCACGATTCACGATGCAACGACCTGCTGCACGAGAGCACAGCTGCCTCCCTCTTTCCCCTCTCTCTCTTACATATCTATCCTTCTATCTCAGCTTAGAAAACGGAAAACTTTTTGGATAAATCACACACAATTACACTAGATGAATTAGACGCACTAACTTTTTTGGCTGCAGCTACTCTCCCCTGGTTCCTTCAATCTCTTCCTCTCGCCGCACTGGATTGACCCGGCCTGTTGGCGTTCTGGATAGACTCTGGTGCCGGTGGTGCTAGCGAGACTCGCCCGACCCGGCAGCTTATACTCCCAACAACGTGTGAGCCGTTTGGTTCTTACGTCCAGTGAAAGTTACGCTCGCTGTAGCTTGCTGCTGCTGTTAACTTGAGCGGGAGTCCGCTATTCGCTTCACGAGACCACGAGTAAGAACGACGACCTAGCCTTCTCATGGTGTAAACACAGACACACGTGAGGACTATTCTAGGGAGATTATATTTTAAAGGTCTCGAAGGAGTTACGACTTTATACACATGGGTTGATTAAAAGGTGTGGCTTGATGTTTTTACTTGCTTCTGTCGGAAGAAAATTTATATTATGATGTGTAATTAACATATACTAACGAGGTTTTATTGATATTGAAATTTTTTCTCTTCGGAAATAAATTGTATTGATAATATGTGTTGTAAGTTGTAATGCGCATTCGAGCAGTTAGAAATATAAAATTTATATCTAAAGGTTAATTCGAGAACGAATGAAGGAAAATCATCAAGGCTCACAAAACGTTTTCGAGCTCGACTTTTTTAAAAGCATTATGATCTGCCATAAAACTTTTATCAAGGTTCTATCTCCGCAAAAAAAGCCTTATATCCAATATATTGAAGCAAAAATCATCACGGCAGAGAAAACACGTTCTCCAACTATATAGTCAATACAAGTTTATAAACAAGAGCTGTTTGTCCTCTTTTTAGCCCTTCGAATCAAACTTCTATATAGCACAGCCGATCGGCTAGTTCACCTTGGCAGCTCTCCTCTATAGCGCGAATCTCCGCCGTTGGCAATCTGCAATATAAGAGAGAGAGAGAGAGAGAGAGAGAGAGAGAGAGAGAGAGAGAGAGAGAGAGAGAGAGAGAGAGAGAGAGAGAGGTCAGTTGCGTGCACTCACATGCATCCCCCTGACTTCTTCTCTTAATAATATACGCCTACTTCACGTACACACAACGTTTGTTCTCATTTTTATCCTTTTTTTTAATCTTTCCTTCTCTCATAAAATTACTCGTTGTTTCAATCCTGGCCGATGGCCTTTTTTTTTACTCAGGGTATATAGACGCGCAATTTCAAGACTTGGTATATGTATGTATACCTACACGCTTGATCATGGCCGGGTGTGCTTCAAGCGTAACGCGAGTGAAAGTAGCATAAAAGGTTCAGAAAATTTTTAGCTCGATGGTAGATCGCAGCGGTTAAAGTGTCGATAAAGCCAGACGTGAGATGGACGTAAATTGATGCTTAGATCGACTGTTCAATGTTACTTGATTTTTTTTCTTCTTTTTAGTATCTGATGGCTAGATTTTTTGATTATTATCCTTGATTGCTGTTTGAAGTATTGGGCTTGAAAAGAATTGAGTTTATAAATTTGAAAAAAAAATTCAACTGGAGAACAAATTTATTTGATAAAATGGAAAAATACTTTGTTTAATTAAAACAAAATTTAGGTAATCAATAGTCTATGTTGTATAGCCCCAGGCTTAGTTTCCAAATTTTCCTCTCGCGGGAAGCCTGTGTATTTGAATAATGTTATATTCGGTTTTTTTGATGGATCTTGAAGTACTTTACATAATCATTATTTGGATATTTGTAATTCCGTGTATAGCGGATTATTTATTATTTAATTAATGTCAATTAGTAATGTATTCAAATTATGCGGCGATCAATTTAAACATTAATGTGTAAATTTGATTATCATTGTTGGTGAAAGTTTGACAATAATTTGACATTTATTACGAACAAAAATATAATTTTTTTAATTAAAAAACATAAAAAAATTTATCTGGAATTTAAAAGTTCGAGAGTAAATATTTATTAGTTATAAAAATACATTTATAAATTTTTTTGATGTTCTACTAAAATGATTTATTCGCAACTTGACATATCCGATATAATATCAAAGGTAGATCCATTTTGATTTGATGAAAAATCTATTGTAGATTTTACGTGACGAGGTATCAAAAAATTATCATTCGACGTTGAAACGTTTGTAGTGCTACCAAATTCAGACTTTTCTCCGATTAACTTGTAATGCATCTTCCGATCGCCTTGTCCAATGTCACATCTTGGGAGTGATTTTGATTTCAAACCTTTAAAAAATTACATTAAATAATTATTAATTAAATTTCATTAAATTTTTTTAGAATAATAATTTGGAAAATTCCATCATCCCTAAAATTCTCAAAGTAATCCAAACTCCTTGCTCAAATTTACTCTTGTGAGTGAGCGAGCGAGGAAGTATCTCATATTTAATCAGTCGAATGAGCAAGTGGTCCAAGCTACAGTTAGATTTCGGTCTAGTCCTGTGTGCGCTTTCGTGCGTTTCGTCAGTTTCTCTCTCTTTTTGTCTCTGTCTCTCTCTCGGAAAGCCGGTAAAGCGGAAGCTTGGGATGGACATACCTTGATAGGATGACTCGGTAGAGGAAGTTTCAGCGGAGGCCCGGTTACTTGAATCCGATTTTCGGGGTCGCGGAATTCGACTGTGAGCCAGGTGGTGGACGGGCAAAGACGCCGAATTTTCGGGGTGGTGGCTCGAAAGGTTGGTTCGGCGGGAACGACGGATCGAGCACCTTCAATTCAAGAGAAAAGCATTTCAGTGTGTGTATGTGTCGTGATGATGAGGGGGAAAGTGTGAGCGACTGATAGAGCTAGAGAAGCTCTCTCGATAATTATGTTCGTTTGGATTAATTGACAAGGACGTTCAAGGGATTGGCTTTTTGCTCAAAGTTTATGCAATTTGTCAGATTATATTGTTTTGAATAAGAATTTTGATTAAACTTGAATTAAAATAGATTGAAAAAGTAAAATTTTACTTTGATGTCTTCGAGTGAGTTTTGTGAATGTTCCATTCCATCGGGAGTGTCGGTGTCGAGCAAGGCTGTTTTTCTAGATGATCGTTCGGGACCGTTTTTCCAAAGCTTCCACTAAAAATTATCTAATATTTATTAAAATATTACTGAAGATTTGATTAATATTGCTAATTTTTTAAATATAATGTCATTTACTTTTGCTAAAAATTTTTCCAATTCGTTCAGCTTACTCGTCGTCGTTGTGAGTTCTTGATTTAATTTTTTAATCTGCAAAATTAATTGTTTTATTATTATCTTGCAATTTTTGTCGTAAAATGACAAATTTTACCTCATTATCTAACTGCTTGGTGACTTGTTTCTGAGCATTTTTCTAAGAATAAAAAAATAATAATTTGTAGAGTTACATATTAAAATCTTTATTCTACGAAACAAATTAAATAATATTATTGTAAACTAACTGCCTTTAAAACAACTTCATCATACTCCACTCTCTTATTCTTCAGCGCAACGATATCATCCAATTTCTGTAATAAATGATTATTAGCCACTCATCCCAAACCATATAAAGTAGTTCAATAGTCTTGATCAGCAAAAACAAATCCTTTTCTGCAAAACTCACCAATTTATTTTTTTCGACGGTCACCAGCATCTCTTGATTTTTCTTTTCTATTTGTTTGATAACCTAAAAGCACGTGAATGACCAGGATCAATAAAAGGGGAAAGAAAAAAAAGCACATGACCAAACGAGAGCAGAAAATTGTTGAGGGACGAAAGAGAGTGGCTTACCTTGTGAGCATACCATATAGCAAAGTAGAAGAGTATGTACATGAAAATACAAACAAAGACATTGTCCAAGATGTACTCTCGAATGAACGACTGAAAGTAAGGATAAAAAAAACTTAAGATACGGAAACTTGGATTCGTCTCGTAAAATCAAAATGAAAATAATAAATATCGATATTGCAATATCGACTGATATAAAAAATTTATTTACGAAAATTCAAGTATTAACCTCTTTGTCCAAAACGTCTATAAGTTTGAGTAGCGGATAAGACTTGGTCAGCCGACTGCCGTAACTCTGCCTGTGACTATACATAATCAAGGAAATGATACATCGGTAAAGCTTTAAAACACAACGCGAGTTAATCTACTAGTAGTTTGCATACGTTGTATACATGAAAAGAAAAAAAAAATGACTCCGGAGAAAGTTAGAAAATGTGTACAGTTAATTTATAAACACTAAGAAGATTGGTATAAAAACAACTGACGATCTATGAAGCCGTTGTAAAATTAATATATTCATTGTACGGCTTACTATAGATATCCTATTAATAACTGCTAAAATTACACATCTATGAGTATATTAATTAATTTATGATCGCACATAGAAAGTAATACTGTAATGATGAATACAAGTTATTTCAGTATGTACATAGTTTTACAGTATTAAAAAAAAAAAAAAAAAAAACACCCTGTTTGAATTATGATGCAAAAATAAACGTAAAAAAACTTTTTCTAATTTAATTGCATGACTTATTCAAGTCACAAGCTATATAGGAACTACCAGTAAACCTTCCTAAAAATAAAAAAGGTGTATTACTTTAATTTCAACTTAAGACCCGCCATAAATAATTACTTTCTAAAGTAAAGCTTTAAAAAGTCAAGTCATTAAATTCAAACGACGCTTGTGTCCATACGGAGTATATAACACACAGTCTCCGAAACCGGTCAGTATACAGCGTCTCTGTTAACAAGTCTCAAATTTTTACTGATCCGTAATCGAAAGTCTCCTTGAAATTGCGGATCTTATAATATAACCACATATGCGAACCTCCGCCTTTCCCACTGCATATAGAGGCCCTAAAATTATTGCGTGTGATATAACACCGTGTATATTGCAATTGAGCCAATACCTTTTTCTTCCTTTCTTTTTCCACAGCTGAGTTTTGTTTACTGTATACTATATTGTATACTATGCTTATACACGCAGTATATGGGCTATCCTGTATTATTTTCTGAAAAAAAAATCCTCACCTACATTTATTTCCAGGGAAAAAATGTATTTGTAAACAAATACTTTATTTTCGCATCTTGCCGAGACTGACCTATATAAATTCCTGGAAAAAATGCTGACCCACATTAGTTCTAGGAAAACATATGGGTTTGTAAACAGGCTTTTTTCGTACTTTGCTGGCTGACTGACCTATATTGTTTCCTAGAAAAATTGTTCACCTACATTTTTTTCAAGGGAAAATTGGGCTTTTGTAAAGTTTTTTGTTTTGTTTTGGTAAGTTAAGGCTTATGTTATTCAATTGTATAAAAACACTAAATTATGTTTTATTTTTATTAAATAGATACATAAAAATTAGAAAAAAATAATGAATAGCTCAGAAAATAATTAAAAGCCATTCGTATGGCTACTTAATAAGACCTCCGGCTACATTGCTACTCAAAAGTTTTTACTCTTACCTATCAAGCGAAAAAGACACCGTAAAGCAATCCCGCATATATAACCACCGTGCATATATAACTTTGCGACACGACTTTAGCGCTCGAATTTCACAAGTTTATGATGCCTAATCTTGAGAAACCACGCCTTGTCAAGTAGCGATAAGTCTTTTTGGCTATGTTGAATATATATTATGTGGAAGGAGGGATATATATTGACATTTGGCGCCGGTCTTGTCGTACTCGCATGTTATGTGTAAATTAAGACGCGGATAATCCGCCTAGTGTCACGTTGTGTATGTGCTTTTGTGTTATATATATAGTTATGCGAAAGGCTCTTGCGGCTGAAGTTCGATATTTTTGAAGAGAAAACGACTTATAGCTGGATATTATGCTCGCGAGGAGAGGAGAAATGGTCTTTATATTAAATGACGAAGTGTCTTCGTCTGCGGTACTTAGAAATGAAATGAGAAATGATATAGAGAACATCGAGAATAACGAGTGCATTTATTTGTTTAATCAATTAAATACATCCGAGTATAAATATCTTATATTTTTCAATTACTATAGTTAATCATCATATATTTTCGTATCAATAGCAGTTAATAAAAGAAATAATTAACGAAAAATACAAAGTGAGCATAGTAGCTAATTAACCGCCAGCAATAAAAAAAAATCCTCGAAATAACACGTTTGTTGAATTTAAACTTTAAATTCAATAGCTTTAATATGTGCGAATGCCTAACATAAATATTGCGAATAAGTAATTACTTCGCTCATTGTTAATTCAGAGTAATTGGCAGTCTGATGGTCGGCTTGGTCATATATCGAGGGCCGATGTTCTCTATGTTTCTCTCTCTCTCACACACATACACATCCTACACGTATATATAGTTTCTATTTCAGTTTGACGAACGCATGTCTCTCAACTCTATATGTACGCGCATCAACGGCACATCTGTATACACTCAACGCTGCATATCGATTGGTTTCCTCTCTTTCATGTGCTAATCTCTGTTTATTTAATCAAACGCTAATATACGCCAAGTGGATATCCTCGGCTAAAGAAGGGTAAAGTCCTATTATAGGGGGGGAGGAAGCAAACTTATGCTTATATATGCTCACAAAAAAGACCTTAGCACTGTTTGACTACGCGGCGCGACAATATTATATTATAATGGGATTACTCTTTTGAAATTTGATGGTCTTAATCGTGCTGTTTGAAGAAACACTTGTTCAAATGACCACTGCTTTATTTTTTCATGCTAATTATTTATAGAAATATTGACACGCATACTATATGCTTCAAAAAATTTTTGCTATTTTAAAAAAAAAAATATTTAGGAATGCTCATTGAAATTATTAATTTTATTAAAATCACATTAATAAATCTTTACTTTTAAATGAAAAACTCATTATACTTATTTTACTAAAAAAAAAAAAAATAAAGAAGAATGAAAAACATAACAGAACGAAACTCCGTTAATTCGTTATTTAACCATGACAAACGTCAAACAAACTCCCAGCATAACATTTCTATCTCATTTCCCGTAAAACTTTTAGCACAGACCGTAAAAAGTTTCGCGGTTGACTA
>JAPYZE010000771.1:0-53662 GCA_030522805.1 Leptomastidea abnormis
TTACTTCCAATAAAAGCAGCAATAGTGTTGCAATATTCACAAGCAGATGGTTTACCATATGACTTAACGCTTATTTCACACTTTTTGCATATTGCGCTTGTGTTGCCTTTCCTAAAATAAATTTCAAATTCTTAAGCTAATTTGATTATTCATTAACATATTTCTGCAGGCTTATTTATACTTACATAGTCTGTTGAAATTCTGATCTACAGTATGTACATTTAACAACAGGATAGGTCCCTCTGCACTCCTAAATAAATAATTCAACTTTTTGAGGTCTTAAATAATGCATGATATTAAGAATTAATTGTCATTTTTATAAAAACAATATTGAATAATTGTACAGCTTTAGCTATATTCGCTAAAAAAGTTTTGACAAACATTGTGCAAAAATAGCAATTCATGTATGCTTAAGTATTATATATATATAGGCGCTGAATATTGAAGCTTATGTGGAATGGGCTGAGAAAGGAAAGTATAATGCACAAGCCCTTGTTATTTAGTCTAGTGAAACGATTGCTCATAATAAGTAAGAGGAAAAACCGAAAGAATAATCGCATTACGGCTTTTCTCGGCTGACTCCGCGCGTAGAGACAAGTATTATAGTCGTGTAACCTTGAGGTGAGGTTAAAAGTCGCAAGTCGCAAACGAAAGTGAAACGGAATATATGAGAGTTTTCTAACCTTGCACAGCTGCTGGGTTGGCGACAAATCCTCAAAGGGATGCCGAGAGAAGCAACGAGAGCAGGCGAACAGGGGATGGGCGTTGTTGATACTCATATTATTAGCTGAGACCTGGACCGGCAGGCAGGAGGCAAGACTGGGATACTAGGCGCAGGGGTGCGCCGGCGGCGTCCTTGCCGTCGAGGAGAACTGCTCTGCTGATGCTTTGTATTACAGGTGTTTAGAATCGCCGTAGCCGCACTTTGGGGCCAACAGACGATTTTGATGTTTGTGTACGTGCCGATTTCCTCACTCGACTATATATATCGAGATAACTATCCGTTTTTACACATTATATTCGCTTCGATACGGACGAAAAAGCCAACGGATGAGCAGCCGTCGAGCTACTTCGGGGACGACGCGATATTATTCCGTGCCGACTCCGTGATACAGTGTTAGTTCCGTTCCGGCCGCCACGACTATTTTGCGCATGCGTTGCTCGCAACTGAATTTTTTATAAGGGTCGATTGAAGGCCCTAATCAGGTACCTAAATGAAAGGTATTTTACGTCATTTGAATATTAATACAAATTCCACTTTAATTTTATTTCAAATTAAAATTTTCATAATTATGGATTAATTATTCAATTGCCATCATCCTAGTTTAACGAAATCTATGTAATTCTGTAACAAATTTTCGCTTTTAATTTAAATATATCAATTATAAATTGATAGAAATCAAATTTTATATTTGAAATTTTAATTTAAGAATTAATAATTAATAATGAAGCAGTAGTTCTTTAAAAAAACAATCCACAAAATGTACAAAACATATTATAAACACATCTTCAACTCTTTATAAATAATCAAAAGTTAATTTTTTAATTAATAAGTTGCACAAATATACACATTTATTATTTCAATTTTTATTCCCAGATTTTGAAAACCACCCACCCACTCGACCGTGAATGGGTAGCCGATTTCATGTAAAACACTAGCGCGCCCTATAACAATGAGCGAGTGAGGTGAGTGGTGTGTCAGTGTGTCACACATAGGCGCTTCCGTACAGTGCGGCTAACTTTCATCATCAGATCACACGCAGACTTTTTTATATATGAACACATAAGCTCTCTGCGATGGCTGCTAAAGATACAAAAGAAAGCAGCCTTTACAGTCTTTTTGCCGAGCTTTACAAACAGGGTCAAAACGGAGAATACGAGCGGGCCCTCAAAACCGCAAATCGAGGTAAGCATATGATTTATGACGCAGCTTTTTACATATACCAATGCGGTAACTGTTGATGCTGCTATGCTGCTAAGATGATTCTTTCCAGCTGTTGTTGTTTTTGGTATCATGTGCTTGCATTTAGACTTTCTCTTTGGTTTTTACAGTACTAGGACTGTCTCAGGACAATGAGGCTGCCCTTCACTGCAAAGTTGTCAGCTTCATTCAACTATCCAAATTTAATGATGCTTTGCAGATCATTAACAAGTTTCCCAAACTCCTGCCGTAAGTGTTCAACATTATGTTATTCTTGATACTTGAATGTATTTAGATTCTTACCAGGTGAATAACTTCTTTTAGAAAGCTTGAGTTTGAGAAAGCGTACTGTCTTTATCGTCTGAACCAGGTTCAGGATGCTTTGAAAATTGTTGATGGTATACAGAATTTGTCACTGAAAGTGAAAGAGCTTAAAGCACAAATACTATATCGGTTGGAAAAGTATGAGGAGTGCTTTTCTGTATACCGTGATATCATTAAAAATTCTGACGACGATTATGAGGATGAGCGAGAAACAAACCTTGCTGCTGTTCTTGTACATTTGGCATTGGAAGGCTCTGTGAGTAATATTAACCTTATTTTTGTTTATATTTGATATTATAAATTATTTTTGGTTCTTGTAGACTATGGAAGTTCCCTCCTTGAGAGAACATACTTATGAGTTGACTTACAATGCTGCGTGTCAACTGATTGCTACATCTACAGATGCAGATAAGTCAAATTTAGCAAAAGCTGAAAAGAAATTACGAACTGCTGAAAAAATGTGTCGAGATTATATGGAAGAAGAAGGAATGACCGAAGAAGAAGTTGAGAATGAACTTGGCATCATAAGAGTTCAGCTTGGCTATTGCTTGCAAATGCAAGGTAGAGAAAAAGAAGCTCAAGCTTTATATACTGCAGCACTAAAGAAAAGACCAGATGATGTTGCTCTGGTTGCTGTTGCAAGTAACAATATTGCAACTTTAAATAAGGACCAGAATGTATTTGATAGTAAAAAGAGAATGAAGAGTGCTACTCAGGAAGGTTTAGAATATAAATTAACTTCAAGGCAGAGAAAGAGTATTTCCTATAATCAGTGCTTACTTGCACTTTACACAAACCAGGTCAGTAATAAAATCATTGTAGTGTTTAAAAATATTTGTAATTAGAATTCCTAATTTACTTTATATATTAATAAATTATTCTATTATTTTAGGGAGAACAATGCCATTCTCTCTGCAAAAAGTTTGTGCAAGACTATCCCGATATGACTATAGATGCTGTAGTTGTGCAGTCCGTGCAATTGGCAAAGGAAGGAAAAGCAAAGGAAGCTGCTAAATTACTAAACGAGTATGCTCAAGGCGAACATTATCTACCTCTTAAGTTGGCTTGTGTGCAATTACTTTTAGGCAATGAAGAAAGGGAAGAAGCTATTAAGATCTTAGAGAATTTGAAAGAAAAAGAAAAATCGTTACCAGGAATAGTCAGTACTCTTGTTACTCTACATATGGCTAATGGAGACAGGGACAAGGCTTCTAATGTTCTTAAAAATGCTGTCAACTATTATAAGAAAAATAAGGTATTTAAATGAAAATCGAATAATATGTATTTTGTTGAATTAAATATAATCCTCTGCTTTTCATTTTATGCAGGAAAGTACAGGTAATCTTGGAAAGCTATGGCGTCAAGCTGCAGATTTCCATCTGCGAGGCGGAGAAGTTACAGTTGCGGCTGCAAGCTTGGAAGAGCTTTTGGCTGCTTCTCCATCTGACACAAAAACATTGGCTCAATTAATAATCGCATACGCTCAGTTTGATCCAACAAAAGCTCAGAGCTTGTCGAAAAGATTGCCTTCATTACACGATTTAACTGAATCAACAGATGTTGATTCTTTGGAAAGTAGTAATTGGGTTATTGGTACAAAAGTTATCAAGAAAAAAGTTGAACCTTCACCAGGGTATGTAAAAAAAAACTATAAATTTATGAACATTTTGAAAAAATTCTCATTATTAATTTATTAATAGAAAACCAGAAGCTTTGGATAAGAAGCGTAAAAAGCGTAAACGCAAGGGTAAATTACCAAAGAATTATGATCCTAACATGGCTCCAGATCCAGAAAGGTGGCTTCCAAAACATGAACGTAGTGGATTTAGAAAAAAGAGAGACAGGAGAAATCGCGATGCGGCAATGAAAGGAACGCAAGGCGCTGCTACGGGAGCCAGCGATCAATAGTATGACTTTTATTTACTATTTGTATTATAAAAAATGTTTGTAAACTAATGTAAATTTTAATTTTAGTGACATTACAAAAATGGCAAATACCAAACCATCTCCAAATCTGCGACAGAGCCCAGCTGCTGAGCCGGCAGGACCTCGACAACAGCAACGCAAGGTTCATCAAAAGAAAAAGAAAAAAGGGGGCAAGTGGTAATTAAGGTGTAAGAATAAATAAAAGTGTGCTTATTTAAACAATTGTTATTAAAACGTAGTGAATTATCACTGCCACATTTTTACTTTTGTTATACACTTGAAACATTCACTAATAATAATATTGATGCTTGATACCATAATGAATTTTTGTAGATATTTGAGTATAATATAAAAGTATACAGTTTTTAACAATTTTTAAAATAAAAAGAAAACATTGTCTCATTTCATAAAATATGTTCTTTATTACATTTTTTACCACAACGTCTCTTTTCTCTCTCAGATACATGTTGAAGTAACATTGAAATATAGGTAACACACTTTTTTTTACATAATGACTAGGGGTCCTATGTATTTACGCAATTCCAATGCGTTTGGAATACTTAACGATCGTCGTGTACAAAAATACGTTCAATAAACTTTAAAATACATTTTCTGTTCGCAACTATTGAGAATCAATGAAAATGATTACTTTTTTTGTAAACATTCATTTATATTTTCAATTTAACCTATAGATTGTGCATGATAAATCACGGAGGCTTTATTAACTAATAAATAACCTTATTGCATAACAATTTTGTTCTATTGAATATTATAAATCACAAGTTGTAAAACTATCAATGTTCATTAACAATGTATAAATTAAAATTACTTTCATTTATTGTCTATAATGATTATGAAAAACGTCATCGGTTAAACCGTCTTCTCATTTAAATTTGTTAAAGATGATTAAATTAAATTACGTCTAAGGATAGTAAAAATAGTTTTTACACTTTCAAAGAGATGCGTAATATCAGTACATGTAAATTTACTTACATCTAACGTACTTAAAGTCTCAGGTATTATGATTATTAAATAAGTTAATAATCTTCAGGAAAACAAAAAATGATTGTTCATTGAAAACACAAGGTATTTGCTTCCACACTCCTGAGCCTCTTGGTACAAGGCACATATGCGTTTACAGCAACGCATTCCAGGCATATCAGTAAAAATTTATAAAACGCCTCTATATTGTGGGCTTTGGCGCGACAATGCCATCCCAAATTTCTTGACGTTGTTTATTTGCAAGCCTCCTTTTCTCTGCAAAAATTGCATTAATTGAAAAAAATAATCCATTTCAAGGTGAAAGGCTTGTGTGATAAAAAAACTTACCTTTAGCCTCGCGCAGCACGATTTTTTCCTGTTCGCGCTCTTGTCTGGCAGTTGCAAGAGTAACGCCTAAGGATTTAGTAACCAAACGCCTTGCAAGTGCAGCGCAAGTTTCCGGTCGAGTTCTGAATGGCTGCAAAAACTCGGAGCTTCTGCGGGCTTTTGTTTTACTCAATGCTGTCGCTTCACTAAGTGGCCTTGTTTTGACGAATGGATGATCTGAGGCTAAGACTTCAGCAGCTGTTGAAAATAATTTTATTTTTTATTACAATTTAAGAGGAGGAGTAATTTGAATTAGCGGAAATGAAATTAAAAATTAAATATGAGTTAAGCGTAAATAGATGTAAAAATACTTTTATATAATTTGTATAGTAGATACTAGAAAGTTAGAATGTGACGATATGATATCTCTTAAAATGTAATCTGATTAATTTGACGTGATTAATTTTAATTTAAAAAAAATTTATCAAGACTTCAAAATAATAGTAATTTTAAAAATTATTTTAATGATATTTATGCACAAGTATACATAAATAAAATTTTAAAACTTTATTTTACAACATTTAATCCAAATATAAAAATGTTAAAATAATTAAATGTAAGCCTTACCAACAAGAGGGCTGCTAAATACAGCAAGACAGTGAGTGTCGTCAACCCATTTTAGTTCAAAACCTTGGGTCTTAAATGGACTAAATACTGCAGCCAAGTCACTAGTTTTAAAGTCAGATGGGAAGTTGTAAATTTCGAGCACGTGTCCGAATTCGTCGCTCGATACTTCCACTGGTCGCGTGAATGCTTTATAAGTGCTTTTTGGCTTTTCTATCACCACTTCTCCTACTGAAGATGTCAACTAAAAGCAATAAATAACACAACTTTATTATTCTATAAAGGTCATTTTTTCAATTTTAAGTTTTTAAATTTTTGAGCCTAAAATTTTTTTGTACGATAAAAATGAATTTCAGTATATCAATATAAAATGATATTTAAAATTGCCAAATTCGGTAATAATATAAAACTAGATATATTCTATCATAAATGTATGTTAAACATGCGACAATAAATTCAGTAGCTTACCTCTTCAATCAACGTAGGGTCAAGGCAGTCACCATTATCATCGAACAGACTCTCCCAGTCGCATTCATCGCGATTGATCTTTACGGGCGGTGTAGGTGGAACTGCAGGTTTACTTTTTGGTCGTTCGACCTTTTTAACTTTTTTCTCGGGCGGCGTCATTGGCACGGGTGCAATTCGATCGTCTTCTTTATTTTTATCGTTTTCTGTTTCTTGCTGCATTGGTGGCGATTGTGGCAACTCTTCTTTCGAACTCGTCGATATCACGAGTACGCGTGAGACCAGTGGCTTTTTTGGTGTTTCTTTACTTTTACCACTGACACAGTCACTAGAATCTGCTGCTGCTGTTGCTATTGCATTGTCATTAACGGAGGCTGTATTGCTGGCTTCCGAATCCAAGTCTGAAATAGGACTTTTAGTCTCAAAGTTTAAATTTTCGAATTCCCGGTATTCTTGCGTACTCGATTCAACCTCAGGTTGGCAGAGCTTTTCACTCAACCTGGTCTCGTTAGTCATTACTGGCGAAGGTAGGTCTATTAAGCCAACACCATTCGTCTCCTGCTGAATTTGCTGCTGATCTTCCTCTTCCATCTTTTCTACCTCATATTCCTCTTCTAAATGTTTTTCCACACTTTCTTTTTCTTCCACTTTATTTTCTATTTCCTCATCTACTTTATCTTTCCTTACTTCCACAAAGGAGACTTCCTTCACAAGCATTTCATGTTCCATTTTTTCGTCCAACGTGGGAACTGATGCAGATTCCAAACTTGTGCCTTCGACAAAATTATGAACAATTTGCTCAGATTGAACGACGGTCGGGACGGTAAGAGGCTCGATGAATTTCGATGCACTTGGCGTTTTGTCCACAGGACGTTTCGAAGCAACACGAGATTCTCGTGCGGGCTTCGGCGGAGATGGCTCAGGTGTAACGACATTATTACCTTCAGCTTCTGGAAGACCACGTCTATGTCGAGGTACGTATACTGCTCGATCCGGACGTTTTTGACGATTCGCTCTGTGTATAAAAAAAAAATAACGTGAAATAAATTATTTATGATTAATTATTGAAACTATGCAAAAATCTGTTGTACTTACTTCGAGCAAGCTTCAATTGTCGCAGTTGGTGATTCCGTTGGTGCTGGCTGCATGACAGGCGACTTTTCTGATTTGGCTCGTCTCAATGCAGGTGGCACGTATATTTCAACGGAAGGAACTGATTTTACTGGAGAATAAAGTATTGGGTAAATGAATAATCGATGTGCATTGCGGTAGTTGTTAAAAAATGCATAGCGCAATAAATTTCATTTTCTTTACGTGACGACCCGAGACGTGACATTATTTCTTCAAAACTTTTTATTTATTTATTTATTTATTTTTTTCAAATGTAAAAGTAGTCTATTTTTTTGTTTAAATTACAAATAAATTATTTAAAATAATCAATATAGATATAAACCTTGTCTTTGCCTCTGACTGGAATGTTCTGGCGAAGTACCAGGAGTAGATTGACTCTCGATCCCCATCGTGCAAGAGGATTTGCGAGTAAAATTACCAGTTCCCTGTGTACCATTGACCTGTACAATCGATCTGCAAAATTTTATAAATTATACATTAAATTATTAGCCTGTAGAAAATTGTGTATTTTTAAATTATAATTCGGAGTAGTCGAGAAGCTCTCGCAAAAAAAACGCTCACATGCACGCGTACAATAAAATTTTCATTATATACACAATGTGTATATCATTCATTTTTAAAAATATATCGTCTAACTTATTAAATAATTTAACATATGTAATACAACATAGTAATCACTGTGATATTAAATTTAATACAGTAAAGTATAATAAACTATCATCGCAAACATGCACACGTGCTATTATAATCTAAATAAGAATAAATTACATCTTTATACGGAATTGCGATAATAAAATCGAGCAAATTTTTAAAATATTATATCTATATGGCTATAATGTTTCAAGCAAAACGATATAATAATAAGATATATAAAATAATCATATTATACAATATATTGTTGGACTACATGTTGTGTGTGTATCGCAAAACCTACCCTAGGAAATCGGATTTGTAGCAAACGACGGTTCTCCGATCAAATCCCTGGCCGATGGAGAATGTGTGTAGCAGATCGCCAAATTGATCTTGCACAAGCTGATGGATGAGGAAGCGCCGATAATTGTTGACAGGAGGAAAAACAAGTACTCTGCAAACAATTACCGCATGTAGCAGCCATATATATCCGTATATATATTAAGATATATATTATATATATACGGTATATAGGCAAACCTCCGCTTTGTAGTCCGTGCTATATAAACAATCGGTATATATATCTGCCTAACCACACTCTTTTTTTTCTACACTTTTAATTCCTTATACTATGTACTTTATTTTATTTTTTTTTTGTATCTTATAAGCGAGGACGAGGTTGGACTGCTTTGTATTTTACGCGCTTAAAAAAGCGATTACTATTTGTATTTTGTTTGTAACATATATTATGTACTACTTTGCTTTTCATTGGTTTCGTTGCATAATGTTTAATGAGGTTGAGACATTTTTTTTCGTCTGTGCATGCAAAATAATGTTCTTTCATTTATATAGTGTTTTGTTATTTGGGTAAGATACGTATATTATTTAAAATTAAATTTTTAATTCATTTTTTTTAAATTGTTTTTTTCTGTTTATTACTCTTTTTAAAAAATTTTTTAAAGAAAAATTGACCGCCTACATTTTACATATTCAAAAAATTTTCAAATAACAAATCTCACAGTGTTATAATCAAAGTAAATAAAAAAGAAAAACTACATTTTTTTTTCTTTTGATGCTATATAACATTTAACACAAAACAAAAACTTTCTTAATACACAATTTACAATATATAATCTTATTAATCTTCTTCTTTTCCATCCATCTATAAAATTCTCTAATACAAACAATAATTCTATCCACAAAAGCCAGGAAACATTCACATATAAAAAATAATTCCACTTTATATTATATGTATACAAATTTCCTTTTATATCCAAGCGAGATATAAAACGATAAAATCTCTTGAAGCACGCACGTATACTCAAAAGAGATCGTCGTCGTCTCGTACATTTCCGCAAAGAAAGTTTTAACTCGCATATAACAGACAGACAAAGCAAAAATATAACATATATATACCATAAGTACCTCTCTATACATAAATCCAATTGAATCTCGATACACCAAATAAATTTGAAATTGCTATAAAAGAAAGCACACACACAAAACAAAACTGCGTTCTTTTCCGATCGGTCTTCGTAAACGAAATAGTTGAAACACAGCTCTCTTGCACGTATTATACTTTAGCGTAACTTTTACATAACGGCATCAAGAGAGCTGCTGCTGCTGCCGGTTAGGTCGTTGCTTTCTCTTTCGCGTCGAAAGAAAAAGAGAGAAATACCTATATACTATGTACACTTATAAGCGGTTGCGAAACTCGTGGTTTCCGCACGCGGATCGGTGCAAGGACACGCGTTTACGTTCTCTCGCGAGACGGTGATGCAGCCTTTTGGTGGGCTTGTACAACATAAGATTTTTTTACTGGTTCACGATTTGATTTGGTATGATCGATTTTAGTACTTCGGTGAATAATTATTATTTTTTTGTTGACGGAGTTTAAAATTGAATTTACGCGGGCGTACTTATATTTAAATATGTAAGTGAATTGTTGAGGCTTTAGCTAATTTTTTTTTAATTATTGTTTAAAGTTACTATATAATAAGTGGGATTGAGGATTGTATGTGTTATAATTATGTAAAACAATTTAAATCGCGTTAGGTATATTATTTCGCGATTATTTTTGGTAAGTTATGCGATATAAATATTAATTATAAGGGTATAAAAATGAAATTATTAAAATTTAATTTATCGGTTCAATAAACTCGTTTAAAAATAGCTATATGTAACAATTTGATTTGTTTTATTAACCGAAATAGTTTCTATTTTAGGAGCCAACATATAAAACAGTCATTGAAGTCGTTGTTTTGTGTTAACCTTAGCACTTCATTTTATTAATAGAACTAGAAAAAATTCTTTAAATGTTTTCTTCTTCTCGATTTTTTATGTTTCTGCTAGTAAAAATAAACAAAACGTAAAATTTTGAAAATAATGTTTATCACCAATCGAAATAGTAAACAATGAGTTAATTTTTTAAATTAAAATATTTTTCGATTTTGTTTAAGACGTAAATAACACACATTTAACAACTCGATTAATAAATTATAATACCAAATTTTTAAAAAGCATACTTAAAAAAGCACAATCAAATAACAAAAACTAGAAACGCAATACACAATAAACAAGCTTCGATTCATCATCTAAAATCAAATTAAAAAAAAAAAAATAATAATAATAAATACGTTCCACATAAACCTCAAGCTTTAAAAAACATTGTCTGCACATATCCGAAAAAAGATCAAAGTTGTGAAGATGAAAGATGCGAAAGAGAGGAGCAAGCAAGATACCCTTGCGCTAGTTATTCAGAACGAACCACGAGCGTATGAAACAAAAACAACAAAATTAAAAAAAAAGACAAGTTGAATTTAAAAAAATCTATCAACATTCAAAACTAAGAAAAAAAACACATGCTTATAGAAATATAGCAAATAAAAAAATGCAAGGTTAGGTTTTCTCTTTTTCTTACTCTCTTTCCAACTCAGCATACACAAAAAAAAAAAACATGAAGAGAGTAAAACAGAATAAAACGAAAGAAATACCAAATCGTAAGCAACTAAAAGAGAGAAATAAATAGGTAAGTTATATATAAGTACGTGATAAACTTACCGTTTTCGTTTATCGTTCTCGAGGAATGATTTAACGTCCTCCTCCGCGTCCTCGACAAACAGACTATCGTGTAGGCTCATATCGAAGCATCTCCGTTAATCTAACTTCTTCAACACTTCTTCGACTCTTCTTCTTAGTCTTTATCGTCGTCGTCGTCGTAGTGATCTGTTGTGTGGTGATGATGGTTAAAATAAAGTGTGGGTGTGGGTGCGCTACTGTTGCGGGAGTAAAAAGATGAGAGGGACGTCGTGTGCTGTTGCGCTGCAACCAAACTCCCATCTAAGAAGAGTAACCAGTCACCAAACCGGTGTCTTAGATTAATCCAAATTGAGTCTCCGCTTTCGCATTTCTTATGGACCATGCGAATAATTTATTATTTGTATTTGTGCTTGTGAATCTTGGACTAAGATGCAGGTATGTTGTAAATACACACAATTTACTTGCACTTTATCGCACCGTTGGCACAATACTACTGAACTGACTGATCGTAAAAGAGTAAAGAGCTGAATGTTATAATACTTATAGGTATACTTTACTATAAGTATCTCGGATGCGCGCGCCGAAATCTCTTTTACTAAGTATATAGTTATACAGCTGTAACTTGACGTGTCTACCTTACTCTATATCTTTTTTTTTTTTTTATAGTGGATGAAAAGATGAGGTGCGATTGGTAAGGTATTTATACATATATAAATATAGGCGTAGGCGTCCTAATATTTTGCGCATGTAATCAAACATATATACGCTTATGCTTACTCTTCTAAGAAATGATGACAATTTACCAACCGTTGGAACCACAGGAATGTAACTTTTCTGGATTACCTATGTGCTATACTTTTTAAAATTGTATAAAAGATAGTATTTTTTTTTTATAATATGTATGTGCCATTGAAAATTCAAACTGTAGTCACAATTTTTTTTATTAATTATGGATTGTTCCTTTTTTTGTTAGGAACTACTTGATAATGATTTATGATAGATTTATTTTTGAAACTTAATTTTTATATTCGATCTAACAAAGTTTTAATTTTTATTTCCTACATAATATTTATAAACTTGTATAATTTGATTTTTTTTTACGTACAATCCATCTATCTTTATCAATTAAAATATATGCAGTTTACAAACTTACATAAAACTAAATAAGAAAACTATAGATACATCAAGATTATGATTACATTATTAAAAATAATAATTTTTATTAGATTTAAACAAAAATTCCGCTCTAACTAGCACCACGTTTAATCAAAGAAAACACAATTAAATATAAATAAAGACAACATAAACCATCTTGCTCCACTCTGCATTGCGACTTTGATGCAGTTGCATATAGCATTGCAGATTCTCAGAATTTCGGAGCAAGCTCTTTTTTTACGATACCAGCTGGTTGCTGCATACATAAGTATATATACAAAAAACGTAAACAAGCCGTTTATCGCAAGCCAAACCAAGAGACACGTGCACTTAAAAGCGGCAACGTCGAGGCATTTCACGATTGGTTGGCGTCAGCTCAGGTCGCGCAAGCGCCCCTCCGGAATACCTCGTCTATCCACGAGAGCACCGCGACGACGAGAAAAAACGATAGGATATATAATACGATTATATGTGCTCCCCTCTTTTATAACCAGAAACCAGAGAGGAACCGGCTTGTTCAACGGAATTACATGTTAGACTTATACACTTACCTACCTACTTACGCGCTGAGAAAGAGAAAGCTCTAACGACGTAGATATCTGCGTAAAAAAACAGTACATGTATTGCCGGTAAGACACGTAAGTATAATCGCGCGCGATCGCGGAAAAGAAACACGCCGGGTATAGATACACCTTTTCACACTCCGAAAACAACTCTCGTCTGCTAAAGTCCGATCAGCTGGATTATATATGTTTATACAATAATTAAGAGACTTTTGTTGTTTAATTTAATTTTACATCTTTGAAAAAAAAGTAAAACGTGCACGAGAGAATAACGTGCACAATAAGTGGCTTAATATGCGTGGTTGGCTTCTCCTGGGATTCTTGCTGCTTGGAGTACCAGCTTTTGGTACCGAGAACAAGACCAATGGCAGTGTCTTCGTGCCTACCAAGGAATGGCAGGTCGTCGAAAAGGGTGAGTCAGTCTTAAAATCTGATCAATTTTTGTATCATTAGGTATCTTAGACGTTATGTGGCTTTAAAAACCACGTCAGTATGTATATAAAGGTGCGCATGCTTAATTAGATTTTCTAACTATTTTGAGCATTACACATGCTTTTTGATAGAGCACTCTATAATGTAGGTTTTTGTTGACCAGTATTTTATTTTAATAACAAGCAATGTTTCTATTATGATTTAGTTTGTTAATGCTCTTGTAGAATTTTATTGTACAAATGTGTTATGTAGTTGTACTAAGTTGCATCATACAAATAATTTATAAATTTGCATTACTCATAAACAATTTTTTTACTATTTTTAACATTTTTAGGAACCCCAATTCCACCTGGTCTCCATATAAGACATAATTTAGAAACTGGAGTGACCGAAGCAAAATTAATGGACAAAGATGAAAGTAAGAAGTCAAAAGAAAGCAAAGAGTACTTAAAAGAGAGCAAAGAATTTTTTGAGGACTCACAAAATAGTGAAGAGCTTAAAGAAGACAGGGATACAGAAAAGAGGGAAACAAATTTGAAAGATAATAATAGTGATTCTCAAATGAAATCATTGACGCTACATCCTGAAGAAGCTTTGAAAGATGGAGAACCCAAGGAGGATGAAAAAAATCAATCAGATAGTTTGTTAAAATTACCTTTAGATGAATTAAAGTCAATGTTAAAAAAGATTAAGTCTGATGAAGCTGATAAACTGATTCAGGAAGCGGTAAGTTTTAGAAAGATAATATTCAATATATTGTATGCAATTTTAATAAAATAATTGTATTAAAATAAGTTTATTGTCTTTAGAATGAGCAGGTACATTCTGGGGTCCAAAAAGTATACAGAAGTTATGAAGAATTGAAGGAACAATTAGAAAGCTTAAATATGAATGTTTCAACTGATGCTGAGATACTTACTAACTTATTTGAACAAATGGAACCTTACAAAGATGTTATTACAACGGAGAATATTGATACCAAAAAAGTTGGAGATATACTTGATATACTTAATGACATGGAGTACCTTCTTCATCAAATTGACAATGCACGATTGTTTGCTGATATGGGAGGGTAAATGTTCTTTATGTTTATTAATATACTTTTTTACAAATATTTTTTTTTGTGAGAATTTATCAATTAATTTATTATTTTTTTCCAATTATATTTTAATTTTTAAAAGTATAAAAAAATTTTCTAATTTTCCAGAATGGTAAAAATAATATCTCCTGCTTTAAATAGTACAAACACTGACATCAAAGCAGAAGCACTAAAATTGGTTGGTACCTCAGTTCAATCAAATCCAAGAGTACAGCAGAAAGCATTAGAGAGTGATTTAGTTCAGAAAATTTTATACATGTTGACAATAAACACTAAAATCACCATAAAATCAAGATGTTTATTTGCTCTTGGAGCTTTAGTTCGACATTTTCCTGCCGCTCAAAGGAACTTAATCAATAGTGGAGGCTTAGAAATATTTGGAAAAATTTTAATTGATGGTCCTACTCAAATACAGGTCAGAGTAATGAATTTAATTAATGATCTTGCAGTAGAGCGACAAAATTTAAAAGAAATTCAAGATAAACAACAAAGGTTGAGGAGAGCAAAAGAATATGATTCTGCAGACTTTGAGAGAAAACTTGTTACGCAAAAATATTGTACAAATCTGGTTGATCTATTGATTAAAACGTTAAGGATACCATCTGGAATCGAAGATTTTCATGAGGTGGTGTATGAAAGTATGATAACATTAAGTGAAATATGTAAAGATGATATAATGTTAAAAAGCGAAGTGTTATTAATTGAAATTCATAAAATGCTTATTTCGTATCGCGATCATCCTAAGATAAATGAAGATAACGAAGACTCAACAGCACACAATCAAGAAATGCTGGAGAAACTGAGGAAAATTTTGTTTGGTGAATCTGTACATGATGAATTATAGCAAATAGTGCTTACAATGTTTGTGCTTACTTTACAAATGACATTTACCTACAGCAAACAGCCCACTAATTTTCGTTGGCAGCTGTATTTACGAAGTCTTTTCTCCTAGTCTGATAGACTGAAAGTGATCAACAATTTTTGACTTACTTATAAATAAAGTGTTTATAAATATTATAATAAATTATTTTATAAAAAACTTTGTACAAAATAAAAAAAAGTAACTTAATTCAATGTACTTTATTTACTGATTATGAAAAATGTTATCTTGAAGGCAAAATCTGCAAATAAGATTAATTGAAAAATAAAAGATTTATTTGTTAAAATGTTTTGTACTTCAAGTTTAAAATAATTGTTTGGTATACTAATTAAGTGCTAGGATGTAGATAGGATGTATCAAATGAAAAAATTTAAAGGTAAAATATTAACGATTCAAATTGTTGGAATATTATAGTTTATTTACAAAATATGGTGGTCACACGTAGCGCTAAAAATGTCATTCGCTCTTGCCGCTGGAAAACATGAGACCTTGTTCTCTATAATGTTAAGTACAAGGATCGTTCAATTAAACTGACTGCAGCCACCAATATGGTTATTTATTTTTTTAACTAGTTAAGATTTTTTTATTTAAAAATATATCAATTTCAATTTGGTGTCTATTTAAACGAACGTTATCATTTTGTCCGATAAAAAATCAACAAAAATTTAATACAAGCAATTCAGTTTTTTTCCTCCATCCATTTGATTCCCCTTCCAGCAGGAATCTTTAATAATAGTTCATTTTTTTTTTTTAACGCAGAGGGCTTATTAAGCCCAGAGTCTTATTTACATCATAGTTTTAGGAACTATACTTAGAAAAAAATTTGTTCCTTTTTTTGCAGTTCATAAAAACCATGAACTAATAAATCACATTACTTAATTACTGCAATATTGTTGCGTTCAAAAAATAATTACTACTTAAAGAGATGTCGGAGTTTTGATTGACAATTCAAATATTAATAAAGTTGTATTTAAAGAGGTGTTGAACATATAACATTTTATAAAAAATTAAATGCTTATTATTTATTATACAATTATTATTGAGCGTGACGTATTATTTAAAAAAAAATTATATTATAAAGATATTTAAAATGATTTTTTTTATAGGTTTATTCTATTTTGTCAAAAAAGAAGAAATTATAAAAATTTTCTCTTCATTATGTGAAATGCATTTAAAATCTATAAACTACATTATTTGAGCTCCGACATCGCATTAAAAAGTAAAAAAAAATTTCTCATTTAATTTTTTTTTGATCAAATAACAGTATATAAATCAATACTGATTTAAACTTGATCGTTACTTTGCGATCAAGATTTTGAGCTTCTGGAAAGGAAGCAACGTGATTCCATCCGTGGAAAAACGCTTTAATTAGACGCATCTGCGTAAAAAAATAAAGTTATTTTTGCAAAACATTTCTTTTAGTATTTTTTTTCTTTTCTTATAGTCAGAGTTAAAAAATAACTTTCTCCACAATCAGCGTAACGCACTACATTGTTTCCAAAACGCATGATTATATGTACATACTTTAATCCTCTTATCTCTTTCGATGGATTACAGGCGGAAGAAATACTTTTTTTAAAATCAAAGAAAAGAGTATTATATAGAAAAGAGTCATCTACTATAAACTAACATCTATTACCGATCACCTGGGATTATTCGATTTCTCTAATATATAACGCTACGGGATTACAAATTATTGAAACATTAGAATCCCAGGTGGTCCTAGACGTCACCTTTTAAAAAATCCAAAATCGTGATTTTTTCATTTTGGCCAATCATAAATTACAGAATGGCGACAGAATAAAGAAAATTTTTTTTGCTATAAGGAAAATTGACCAATAGACAATATTTTTTTTTAAATTGTTAGTTGATCTTTTTCATCAAAAGTTAAAAGACAAGTGACTGAGAGAGTTAGTACTAGACGATCTTTTCCTATCATAAATATTTCATTCATCACGAAATTTCCATTAAAAAATAAACTAATAATGCCATTGCGTACTTAAAAAATATAAGAAACAAAAAAATTATATTACAAAGTCGTGCAACGCTCCTGTATCGTAATTCCCAACAAAAATTTTCTTCCATCGCCTCTTTGTTGAAAATCTCATACTTGTCAGTAGTCGATGACTTACGACCAATTTTTTAATCGCACACCATAGTAAGAAATCCCATAACGACAATACCAGTAATCAAAGCACTGATCTGTTTCAATGACTCTTTTGGATTGGTCTCACTCAAAATTTCTGGCAAAACTGAGACAAGGCCAATATGTAGAAAGCTACCAGCCGTAAATGGTAGTATCCAGCTTGTTTTTTCCTCTGTAAAATTATATACAATGATATTAAATAAATTTTTTAATTTTTCAAATAATAATAAAAAAAATTATTATTAAAAAATAAATGCGTGCACTCACCAACAGCATCGCCAGAGAAGATAATAGCAAAGAATGCACCGCAAATACCACCACCAGCTGTTAGTACTTGTGCTTTAGCCGCATCCCATCGACTAAATCCGCTCTTTAGCAAAATCGCAAAGTCACCGATCTCGTGTGGTATCTCGTGAATGAGAATTGCGCAGGTGGTAAGTGCGCCGAGACGGAACGAGAGCATGAAAGAACCACCCACAGCTAAACCATGTGTGAAATTGTCTACGCAGTTAGCCAATAGGTTCAAGTAACCGGAGATGTGTCTCGGACGGTCTAATACGTTCTTTTCTTCTTCGGCTACTTTATTTGGCCTCTGCTCGCATAGTCGCTGGTCTGTAAATCAATGATAAATAATTGATTAAAAAAGCTTGTATAATAGAATTTTTTATGGATATTTTGTGAGAATTGTAATTTATAAAATTTAACTTAAAAAAATATATATATTATTCTATATCTAGTAATAAAAAATTCTTGTTATCTTAAAACTGTATAAACTGGTTGATCAAAATATTCGAAATTTATTAAAATTACATTACCGCATTTACATGTAAGCAATAGTATTAGCAGCAGTTTATTAGAAGAAATAAAAAACAGAGTCATACATTTATACTAACGTCCAATAAAATGATATGTTTTAATTCATCGTCTATATATCAGCTCTTATGTAAGATTTTCCTCGAATTATCATTCTTACGAAAATGTAAACACGGTCAAACATTCGACTTAAAAAATCCTATCTCATTTTCATTTCTATATTAGGCTTCAACAAGGCCATTTAAATAATTCATAACATTAAACCTCTTTCTTTTTTTCTTTCATATAAAAATACATAAAAAAATATAAAAATATTATATATCACCATGTAAATCAACTGAGCGATCCTGATTGCAAAAGCCATTAATGGTAGGTTTAATACCATTTGACTTAGCACAACCATTCGCATATCCATTCGTATAGCTATTTTCCGGCTTGGTAAGGCCGTTACTCGTCTGTGCCTCCTGGCGTAGGCCGTTAGCTTTAAGGCTGTCGGACTTAAGGCCGTTCGATGGAACGTTGGTTTTAGCAAGGCCGCCGTTCTTCAGCAGCTCGTAATTGTTGTTGTCTGGCTCGTTTAGCTTGGCTGGGGATGTACTGTTGCTAGATGATGATTTTGAAGTTGGAATTGGAGGTGCCACGTGATCGCCGAATATCATCTCGACGAAGACGAAGACGAGGAAACCAGCGAGGACCCAGAGACCACAGCCCATTGTTGCGTGATCATTTTTGGCTGAAGAAAAAAAGAAAATGGGTATGTAGTTACAGCCTTAATGCTTTCGTTTACGATTATTTATTTTTTATATGGGGATATATTGCAAATTGGACGTGTTTTCATTACGATAATGAACTTTGCATGGTGAACATGTGAAGTAGTGTTATTGAGTTTTTTATTACAAACTTATTGCTTTTGCTTTAAAAATTAATTTTTAATATTTATAGCTGTCATAAATAAATAAGTTAAGAAGTTGCTGAATGAGATTATTTTACAATAAAAAATTTTAATATTCAAACTCTTTAATGCTTATTGATGCCGGAAAATTATTCTTACACACGGAACACAAACTTTCATGCAAATATATATCACCTCAATTGTGTTGCCATGAAGCTTTGCTCTCGGTATGATAATCGTTCAGAAATAATATTATGCTTCTGCGGTCATATGCCTACAGTTGTTATAAATATTTATAAGCATGCAAAACTATACGTCTACTTATAGACGACTTTTCTTTGAAAAATAAAAAATAATGCACTTTGATTACGTGATCATTTCAATTATTGACAAGTTTACACGATTTATAAATAATTATTTCAAACAATTTTTTAAATTATAAATTAAAATATCAAATTAATTTTTTTATGTATAATATATTTTGTAATTATTTAAGTTTATTGTATTTTATTAAAAAGTTTACAATATGAACACAAAACAAATAAATATATACCTTTATTAGCCGCAATGTGGTTTGCCCAACTCTCCGGTAAAATGTGTAAGAAAACATCGCCTAACAGACCACCAACAGCAAAGCTAAGAAGAATTTTTAATGTTTTGCCGCTCTCTGTAATTAAAAAAAAAAAATATATTTTTTAATAATTTTGTAAAAAATTATTAATAATAATTCATATATTTGAAACATTAATTTAATATAAAAGTCGTGCGTGGACCAGTCGGTAGAGCGCCAGTCGTATAACCCTGAGGCCTGGGTTCGAGAACTGGCATCTGACGATTGGGACAACGCGGCTTGAAAGTCAAAGGGTTGTAAAGCCCGTATAATAATTAATAAATAAATAAATAAATAAATAAAAAAATTTTATTAATACTATTGTAACGATAAAATATATTAATTTATTTATTTAAAAAAATAATGATTATTAAAATAACATGCAAGGATAATAACAAAAGAATAAGTCGAACCTGATATGTTTGTCGGAATCTTTATTATCCGAACCAGTCATATCGATTCCACAAAAAAATCCCTAGAAGCAGATGCTTATAATGAGACCAACATTAAAATAATATTAAATACGTAATTTTAAAAAAAATTTACAATATTACAATTAATTTGTATAATTGCAAATCAAACGAATCATACAATTAAATCTCTAAGAATTGAAAAAGTATGTTAATTGACATAAATTCTTTTTAAAATTAATCAATGTATTAAATGTCTTTATTACAATTGGAATTTTATGAGTCAATAAACAGTACAATTTTCGTCATACTCTAGCAATATCAAAGTAATTATGTTACAAATAAAAAAATTGAAACTATACCGATCTTATAAAATGTAATTTAAATATGTAAATAAAATGCAAGAAGTTCCTTAAGTTGAAAAAAATATCTGTTCTAATACATAAAGTGTCAGTCTGTTGTTTTTTTTTTTTTTTTTTTTATTCTGGAACTCTTTCGCGGTAAGGAATTATATCGCATATCATTTAAGAATTCATAAAATTAAAAAGAACAAAGTAAATTCAATAATGCCATTTTCCACGTCAGTCGTAAATATAAAAATACTTTTGTTAAAACATTGACCTCATCAGCTTCTTTATTATTGCATAAATATTACAAAGAAACATTTATAATTAAATACTTGAAATACAACGATATTCTTTTTTTATTACTGTTTTATTAAATGTACGCAATTTATTGTTTTGATATGATTATTTAATACGAGTCATATTGCGATACCATGAAAAAAGTGTCACATATATTATCATTTAAATTATAGTCTCACTAATCTATCTATCTACTAATCAGCTATAGAGCTAATAACAGCAGATCCAAGAAAGTATTTTTAAAAGAGAGTACGATATAGAGACGTACATTAAAAAAAAAAAAGGGAGGAAGAGGAAAAATTAAAATAATAATCCGATAATATAGCAAGACGATAAGTTGGTCGGTGATTATTAACGTAGATTAAAACACGATTCAAGATAAAAGAGTATCGTTTATTAACTGCGCATGCAATATACATATTGTATATAATATATTATTGCACTTATCGAAAACGCAAATATTACTACTAATACGTTTAAAATAAATAATCATTAATACTATGTATAGATTAAAATTGAGCCAACTAAACATTTGTAAATACAACAGATATATGTGTATATCAATATAATTAAATTGCAAAATCTAAAAAGCCTATTTCATCATAAGTTACTTGTAAATTGAAATTTACATTGTGACACTCGTCGTCTAAAATATCTTCTTTTCTTATATACCCTATACCTACCTACCAACCATCCAACTCCTTTTCTCGTGTACTTTCAAAATATCAAGTTATGTATTCGCTCTCGTCCTCGAGAAGCGACTTAAAAAACATATATATCGTATGTAATAAGAAAATCCTGCATTAAACCATGACGTCATTATGTTACCTATATATCTATCGGCAATTTTACCAGCAGCGCAAAATCGTATGTATATTGAAAGCAACTTTATAAACCTTTCAGAAGGAAACCACATCCGAGCTAAATTCTTTTTTTTTTTCTCGATCAACACATCTTCTCTACCGTGAGTATAATATATATGTCGTGAACGAAGTTATCGCACACACGAAGCAAGTGGAGCGAATACCGTCGAGAGGCGAATGATTCATCCATCTCTTTCTTTCTCTCTATATAACATGATACAATATATACAGTCTTATCGGTTTGGCCACAGCAGCAGCACAGCAGTATAGTATAGCAATGCGCGCATCCTTTCTCCCAGTGTGTGATGCCGTTCGCTTTCGCTTGGCCTGCAATTATACGCGCTTTTGCTATATACTCGTTCGGGCGTCAACTAACTATGCTGCGCAATTGCCAGGAAATTTGATAAAACGTATGCTCTACTGCTTTATACGTTTCTTTTTTAAAAGATCTTTTTTCTGCTTGGTTGGGTAAATGTATTTTTTTTTTGGATTGTTTTTTTCGTGATTTGGCAAAATGTTAAATTGAAAATAAAACTTTAAAGAGTCTGGTTGTTCTTTGTAGAATTACTTGGAAAAATGAGTAAGATGAATATACTATGATGGAATGAAATGAATTTTATTTTAGGTATGCTAATTTTACTTTTTTTTTTTTTTTTTTTTTTTTTTTTTTTTTTTTTTTTTTTTTTTTTTTTTTTTTTTTTTTTTTTTTTTTTTTTTTTTTTTTTTTTTTTTTTTTTAAATTAAAATCTCATTTTATTTTTTTACGTGTTAATAAATATATTTTAAGTATCTATTTTTTCGAAATAAATATTTTTATTGTAAGAAATAATTTCAAGTAAATTTGATTATTTATTACGATTTAAATTTTAATTTTATTAAAATGATTCATTAACGCCACAATAAAACTTACTATTCACTCCCGACAAAATATAATATCATTTTCAGATAATTATGACTCAACTAAAATTTCAGTTTAATGTTAATAATCACAAGTTAAATAAAAAAAGAAAAAAAAATAATGCATGATTAATTTTAGCTCACAACAATAATTTTCAAACACACATGAATCATAAAAAAAATTGCAACAATGTATAAATAAGCTACGCAATTGACACACACAAGACACAAATATAATTTTATTAAACTATTCCTCTCATTAATAATTTATTAATTATCCATCTATTTTTAATTCCAATAATATTATACCTTCTTATCGAACACTATACAACAATCGGTAACACGACACGCATTGTAAAATTCAAAATCAATCCATCAAAGATTTTCAACTGAAAACAAAGACTTGAACAAGATAAAAACGACGATGTACTACGCATATACATACATCCTAGAGCTTGCGGTTTTTCCGTCGCGTAACTCATCATCAAGTTTAAGCAATAAAAATGAAAAATCACAGCTCGAGTTTCCTTTTGCCAAGTTCGTATTTTAACTAAAACTTGAAAAGCATCTATATCCCAACAAAAATTTTCAACTAATTTAAAATAATGCGCAGGATGAAAAAGCATCGGAATAATCTTCATTATTAAGCAAAACGAGATGAAGATGAGGTGTTGCATATCGAGTAGGTATATATATAAGAGAGAACACACAAAGCTTGCTCATTTATCGCGACGTTTTGTATATGTATATATACAACGAGGGAGTTATGGTTGCAACGACGCAAAGTGCTGTTCTCTTGTCCTCGTGCTTGATTGGCTCAAATGATCGAGGGAGAAAAGAGAGAGAGAGAGAGAGAGAGAATGGTATGTTGAGGAAGGCGAGACACGACTGGTGTGTAAGTATATATATAGTACGTTGACTTGAGCGAGTGCTTTTGTCGGGAAGCCGACGAGTAGCTTGCTTTTGCAAATTTTTTAAAGATAAGCAGGAAATCGCCAATGACGTGTCTCCTGGTTGTTTCTTTTGTCAAAAAATGAGATTGATTTAGTTGATTTATTTTTATTTGTATGTTTATTTTGCAATTGTTTTTATTATTGTATCAATTTAATTTTTTTCATATTTTGTGAATATGGTATTAAAAACAATTTTAAAAATCATTCAAAATAGAAATAATATTAATTTGGAAATTAAGTTTGAATCTTTTAAAACAAATAAAATATAATTTGTATACTTTGTGAAACTAAACTAGTTAATTATTACATTTCGTTCCAATTTTCTAAAAATTGCTTACAAGTTAAGTTGTCAAGTGATTAGATATTAAAAGAATGATTAAAACTTCAATACTGATTAGTATATGATAAGATTTCCAAGTTATGGAAATAAAACCTTGATAAATTAATCGCAAATCAAACATTAATTTATTAATCAATATTTATCGTATTTTCTCTTGTATTTTTGTGTAATTATTATACAATCATAGAAAAAAAAGATATAAGGGTTCTAATGAATGTAGGTAGAGGGGCTTCAAATAAATAAATTTAAATATCTGTGTATATGTATAGATCTATAACTAAAATTTCATTAGGATTGCGCTTGGTTGCAACAAAGAAATAGAAATAAACAAGTAAATTGCAAGTTCATACACATACATATATGTATTAATATCGGAAATAAATGTGATTATTAATCGAAATCAAAAAATCAGATAATTAAAGCTTGTCAATTGATTATTATTGATTAGAGAGTGTTTTCGACGAGACATTACGCAAAAAAAAAAAATAGATTATCATCATCGGCGTAGTTTGTTACGTCGATGACCGAGCATGAGATTTTAAAATAAAAATATTTCAATTTAACTTTGTGACCTTTTTACATCGATTTATTTTATTTTTTTAAAGGTGAGCATTTCTTCAATAAATACTTTAAAAACTGTATAAAATTACAGAAATATAAAAAATTTTGTTATGAAAATAATATAATTTTGTTATTAGTATAAAACACAAGAAAATGGCTATTTCGTCTTAAATGAAACTTTCTTGAGAACGAGGAAAACTTATCTCAACACGTTATCATTTATTATTGGCATAAGTTTATAAAATAGAAACTTGTAATTTTAATTTTTCTTTATTTAATAGCTTATACCAAAACTGTAATTAAAAGCTTTTATATTTTATTGGTTAAATTAAATGTTTCTACGATACTTTATCAAAATAATAACTTAAGCATTATAATTAACGTGGAATTTATAATTTTACAGAAACAAGTATAAATTAAATTATAAGTCAAGTCAAATCTACAAGCTCGTAAAGAAAAGTGAAAAAATATTCAAATTTTATCAAATAAAAAAGAAATGTAAAAAAAAAAAAATTGGAAAAATTTTCCAAACCACGCGACATATTTCCTCAAGTGTATAAAGATTCGATCGTATACTCAGTCGATGTTCGTGAATAGCGCTACTTTCACTCCGATATTCACACACACGGCGCATCTTCATACAGAGCCAAAGCCAAAGTGCATGTGGTCTCCCTTGGTTCAATACCCATATTACCAACGACGACAAAAATGTTCCTTTCTCAAAGCCGCAAACATCACGATATCTTAAAACACAAGAGATACCTATACAGATATATTCAACTAAAGTATTTTCTCGACTTTTATCGGCGATTGATCGATTAATCCCACCACCACCACCACCACCACTTGATTACCTTCAACCTGTACATACAGGTACACGTTTAAAAAAGTTGAACGAAGGCGGTTTACTTTGATACTTCGTCACGTGTTCTCGCATCTGATCGAGCCAGGGCCGCGTCATCGCAACATTACTACTGTTGCCACTGTATATAATATCTATATATAAAACGAGAGTCGAGAACGTCCGGCATTTGATTCTGGCTGTGTATAAGCTGCATATATTTACCTCCTACATATGTTTGCCCTTTCTCGAAAGTTCTAACGTTGCATTATAATGTCATTTTTAATTCTTCTTGAGATACTTATTTTTTTTTATAACAAGAAAGTTTTAAGTTGTTTTATACTAGTCTAAGCTTTTATGCGTAAATGAGTGACTTTGGCCGAGTTTATACAACTTTTATTAAAGTTTTTTTTTTTTTTTAATTTATAATACTGTTATTATGACACTCTAGGCGTTTCTTTTAATTTTTTTGTTTTTTTATTGCTATTAAATTGTATCACTATTACGACTGTTACTACTGTTACTGTGCGTTATTCTGTATCCAATCAAGTACGTTGAACTTTATTATGTAATAAGATTTACCATTGCTTGAATGGATCTTTTGTTTCAGTAAACACTTTTATAAAAAAGAAAAGAGTGATAAAGTAGGTGATGACGATTAATTTTCAATAAAATAGAATGCAAATATTATTCGTAAATGCTTGCAAGCTTTTAAAATAATTTTTAATTTTATATCACTCGACGAGATATTTTTTGTTAATATTATAATTGTTAATTTTTATTTTATTTGTAAAATTTTTTTTTTTTTTTTTTAAATAAAAATAAATTAAAATAACATATTAGCATGTAAATATCATAAATATATATTTGATAAAAACTGTAAGCTTTTACCAAACGAAAAAGTAAAATCTGTGTCTCATTGCAAGTGAGACAGTTTGAAATGAGCACCCGAGAAGTCATGGAATGCCATTAAATTATTATACGCCCCGTCAGTATACTTATATACATACGTCAGAACGTTTATCGCGTTATGCGAAATTGGCTCGATATATATATCTCATGGTAAGATTACAAGTAAGTCTCGTTGAAGCTTTTTTTTTGCTATAGTGCAATTTGCGTATTGACCATAAAGCTTTAACTATATATAAAAAAGATTCCATACGAAGTCATTGAGCTTATATTATAGTATAGACTGGGTTAAGCGAACGTCTGTATCTGTTCTCTCAAAGTGTATTATGTATATCAAACGAATCGTTACAATAACGATTGCGTGACCTGCAACTTAGCCTCACATGCTAATAAAAAAGCATATGTTTAAAAGTTCTGAGATAATATAGCACACATACAAGTGCAATATAAATTGTTCTCCAAAGTATGCTAAGTAAGATGTAATTTATGTTTTGACATGAAAAGTGTTGAATGATTTTCAGCGAAAGTGACAAATTCAATTAGACGTGTAAATTTAATATACGTTGAGATAGATACTTGATTAAAAACGTATAACTCTGCAACGATCTCCTATATAGCTATTCTGGGTAACTACATATATAGACAAGTATATACTGCTTAGCTGGCTTTTTAATGTTGTGACAACTACTGCCTATCATCAGGTCTTATGTAATCTCTTAATGAAAGCGGGCTTTAATGCACAAGTATAATTTAATAGGCTTACATTTTTCGTGAATGATGTCGAGAGTATATGCAATGATTCAAGTAGATTTCATTTTTATAAAGTAGTTTTTTTTTGCGTTCTTGGTTTGCAACAAATTTTTTTTTTATATAACATAAATTTTATAGTTTATTTATGTATTTTAGATATTATTGATAGTAGATGTTTTTAAATTTTTCAAAATAAATATTATGAAAAGAGTGTCTATAAAAATAATTAAGTGTTATAAAAATGTTTAAATATCTTATCTTTATTACAGTGTATGTAAATACAAAGTATTTCGTCCTATCGATAAAATTTGTACGTACATGTTTAATTATTAAAATTAAATATTATTAAGGTTAATAGTAAAAACATCTTTCAAACGATTTTTATTATCTAACAAAGACAGGAAGCGATCGCATGAACTACCGACCAGTAAGTTTGACGTATCAAGTTATCTAGATTATATACAGAGTCAAATATTAAAATATTTAAACAATATTTGAACTATTCTTTTGTCTAGAATCAGCTCTAATATTTATCGAATTACAAAAGCGTTTGAATAAGTAATCCGATCGTGTTTATATTGACATTACCATTCATACATTTTGTGTTTACAAATTAAACTATACTTGGAAATTTCAATATAAGCGTTGACATTTTATTTAAAACGAAATAATAATTTTCACTGCTGTTATTAAATGAAAAAAAAACACGTTATAAATTATAAAGAGACATTGTATTGTATATTTTATTATCAACCATTCCGAATCAACTTCTATAATCAGCGTAATTAATTTTTCTGCGTATAAAATCAACAAGGTAGAAAGAGCTTATCTTTTTACGCTCTAGCTTAAAAAGAAAATAATAAAAAAAAATTTAATCGCAAAATCCACTCCTACATCTAACAAACTAACATTGGAAAAGAAAAAAAAAAGAAGAAAATTATAAGTATCTTATCTGTCACTTCTTATTAAATAACACAACTTTTTCTTAGCCCTGATCAAATGTAAAAAATTAACACTCACATCTTTTAAAGCTACAACACACATTCGAGTATATATAACCCCCTTTGAAACATCAACATTGAAAAATAACAAGAACTTCCGCCATTGCCAGTATGTATGTACATCATTAAAAAATTTAAACGGATCGCCGCAACAGTCTGGTTGTAAAGTCCAAACATTTTCTATATAGCGAACGTCTTTATGCTCTCTTGGTAAAAAAAAAATGACCAAGAGCTTTTCTGAGATATAGTCGCGACAACGTCCTCCACCGACTTGTCATATCGAGAAATCTTGAGTTTTGAATTATTATCGCGTGCGTGAGTTGATAGCACACCGCAAAAATATATACCGTACTCGTACAAACAACATCGCGTTTTACAGTTGAAGGGAAAAATGTAGGGGGGAACAAGTCATATTACTTACAACTATTATGTATTTAACTATTTTATAATAAAGCACACAAAAAGAAAAATGAAAGCTCTAAAAACGTGGTATAAATTGAAAAAAATGAAATAAAAATCAATAGAGATAAGTGTAGAAAAGAAAATTATATCAAGTACCTCCATGTTTGAGATCGGCAGCCTCGTCGATTGATATAACGAATAATGGAAAAATTCCAGTTAGTCCAACTAAAGCCGAGCCAACTAGTGAGAATAACCAGGGGTGATATCCAAAACGAAAAGCAAAATCTTCCCACGATCTCCAAAGTTGATCACTAGTCCAATCATAATCAAAAAATCCTGATTTTACAACTGATTGAGCACTTGCAGCTATTCCAGCCATAGTCGATGTCGTCGTCGTCGTAGTCGTGCAATTACTCAGACAGGTCAACGCCATAGCCCGGCGTATAACTTATGTATACACACACAACCGGCACTTCTCTTCTAGCCGGTGACAACGTCTTTCTGTATAGAAATATATATCTTCCACTACACTTTAATATATTAATAATAATAATAATACTCTTGTTATAATTTTGCTGCGCTAGCTCTCTCTCTCGGAGTACGCGCGCGCGGTTGCGAACGTACTCACACCTAACCGGCGCGCGAGGAGCTGCAGCAGCTACTACTGACCGGTGGCCCAAGGGGGGCTCTTCTCTCCCTCTGTTCTATCTCTCTTTCTGTTTGATGTGCTCCTCTCCCTTTTGTCAGTGGTCAGTATATAAGCGCGATTAGCAAACTCTCTGTCTTCTCTCTCTCTCTCTCTCTCTTTCTCTCTCTCTCCTCCCACGTATTATTATATATAATATATCACTCTCGTCTTATCGCTGATCCACGCGCACTTTCAATTAACCAGTCCGGCTAGATGTATGTGTATATAAGTATCAATGCAAAACAGAAAACTTGACTTATCTCTCTCTTTTTCCTCAGCTCTGAAAATGATCTCAAATACTTATAGAGCAGATACTGGACTATCTGTTGTTGTTACTGGAGTTCTAGTCAGCTGTTTTTACGGAGTCTCGTTCTATAACTTTGATTTTTCCTGGACAGGAAGAAACGACTATCAGAATATAAATAATAGACAAACTATGGGCTGTTATGGCCCTATATTTGTAATATGATACACAAAAATACATTCAACATAATATAATACTTGCTACTCACGTTTTTGTTTTTCTGCTGACAAATCAAGACAAAGCAGACACACTACACATCCAAGAGTATGTGGGGTGATGCGGATGATCGAAATTGTATATATTATCAAGGTTTCGGATATATCTTTTGGTATTATATATAAAATTTGTTCTTATCAAGACACACACACTATACGCTCAAGTCGAAGAAAACAAAGAAAAAGTTCGTGATTATAAAAATAATTGATGGGAAGACGAAGAAGATTTAAAGATATATAATATATACGGGAGTTTATATATTTATATATAATATACAAAATTAATTTGTTCTTATGGGGCGACGAGTCGAATACGACCGACTAGCCTACACTGAGGACTGAGTACGGACGTTTCGATGTCTCGCGGTTGCCTTTTTGGCGACAACTACAACTTCTACGACGACTACGACGTCGACAAGAAAGATAGATAATCGGGTCTCGGAATCTGACGATTGACAGCAGATATAATAAGCTTTCGTTATTCCATCTCGATGTTGTTGCTGTTTTTTGATACCACTGCAATTATACTACTACTACTGTGCCTCGACGACTGCAGTCCATCAGTCTCGTCGTTCCATTCGTGATTACCCTCATCTGTTCAAATGACACTAACAATTGTTAATTTCAATAATGATAATTAACTTATGTCTCTTATTCTATCACCCCAAAATATAAACTATTTTTCTTGAAACGATGATGCACTTGACTTTAAAAAAGTCTCTTGTCCTTTAAATATAAGAGATAAACTTAACCTCACTTGTAACTTTCTTGATTTAATACTGCGCGGGCGCGCGAGTACTTTTATTTAACAGTATATCGACTTTTCTTTAATTCAATGACGATACTATCACTTTATTATTGTTAACAAGTAGATCAACAAAGTTATATACGCGAATTAAAACAAAAAAAAATGCGTAGATGTTTCACAATGTAACTGTACATATACATGTATATATATACACAAAGCAGAAGCGTTACATTGGCCGGTCGAACAAGAACTAACACGATCGTCCGCTGCTGCTGTGGGGGTGGGTGGATTTGTTAAGTGCGTACAACCATGGCCGCATATATGCAACTGTGCGCGCCGCCGTTTATATATACGTCGCTCGCAAGAGCGATTAGAGCGCTGAGGACGGTAGATGGTGGAACTAGACTAGCGGGAAAAAAGCTGTGTCGAATACGCGAAAGAGAAAGAGAGAAGGGCTTTTTAAAAGTAGAGTTTTCTAGTTACACGATCGATATGTTGTAAATGAAATATAATTGTATCACAACGTGTAAATCCTGCCTGCTAAAAAATCGGCCGATTTTTAATCGATCGATCATTTTATTTTTCAATTGTTCGATAATATTGGTGTATTTATAGTCTGCTGCGGGGGAGTACCGAATCGAAGACTAACGTTCGATTTAATCATTATATTCTTTTACGCGCATATATAGGATGTGATTTTGTCATGTGAGAATCTGACTGATAATTGATAGGCTCACAATAGTAGAAAGCGACCGATAGATATTTTTTAATCAAATCGATTCGAAGCTCTTGCTATTGCTGCTGTTATGCACGAGGCAGCTGCAGCCGTAAAGTGCGATGCGCCGCGTTTATGCTTTAATCGTTTTGTTACGTAAACTGATGTAATCGACGAATAAGACTCGCAAATATTATACACACGACTTTTGTTAACTATGTGTGAATGTATATATTTGTATACATACATATAGACTATCGGACTTTGATGGTGATAAGGCTTTCGAAGTATATAAGGAAATAATCGTTATTTTCTTCTTTTTTTTTCTTTTTTTCAATTTTTATGTTTTATACATTTTGTTTTAGTAAATAATCGTGTATCGTCGTGTGATAAGAAAGTTTTATGCTGAGTGAGTAAAGTTTACGAAAAAGTTATAGATATTTAGAGAAAAGATGATTTTACAATATTGGTAAACATTGAAATTAAAATTAGTTGCAATCGTTTTATTTTTGAATTCGAAAGAATTAGAAAATTAATTGCTTTAGAATTGGTTTTTATTTATCTTGTTGAAAATTCTGGTATGAAACTAAACGTATGATTATATTTAAATTGCTATTGAAAAAAACGTCGTTGCTATTAATGGAAAGGCAGACAATTGCAGAGTAGCGCTAACCGGTTGGGGAAAAAAAAATTGAATATGTAGCATAAGATTAGTAAACGAGGTACTATTTTAAAAAATAGCTCTATGCGTATGTTTTTTTACCGAAATTACGTTGTAATTATACGTGGTAATTAGTAAATTTTTGTCACATTTTTGTTAAGATAAGAAAAAAAATAATTAATTTTACTTAACTTTGAGGGTGTTACATTTTTTTTTCAGTTTAAATGAAAAAATAATACTTTTTATTTATTATTAATTAATATAACATTAATTGTTTTGAAATCAGATAAGATTATTTAATTAAATAGTAAATGTAATTGTATAATTTATACTATACAAAAGTTTATAAATTTTAAAACCACAAAAAATATAAATTATTCTCATTTAATTTATATATTGTAAACACAACTTTTATTTTTAATTTTCAAATTGTATTATTTAAATTGATACATTTCTTTGATAATTATTTAGATTAAAAATAAAATCAGAATTATTTCATATCACATTGTTACGAAATGAATTATTAAAAAACGAAAACAATTGACTAAAATTAAGACTATTTTAACTATATTATGTTACAAGTGAAGTCACTTATAAGTGAAATTGTACAATTGGACATAATATATCACTAATTTTAATCTTGAGAAAGCCAGAGGCCAATGGTATATTCTAGGAAGAAATAAAATTTTTATCATTTATGACTAATGTTCTAATCAACACCTCGAAAATATTAACAACAAAGTGCGCAACAAACTAATTTTTAATGCGATTACTGACTGACAGTTATCTTAACACATTATACATTATGTCTCAATTCAGCGTTTCTATATTTATGTTTGATAACGAAAAAGTAAAACACAGGATATATGCTCGATAAGATCAATCTTTCAAATATTATTGAAATATAATAATAAATACATCTTGATCAAATATATTTATTTAAATTTAATTTTTAATATTTAAATATTTTTAGAATTTTTGTTGTTGATAAAAGAATTATGTTAGATTAGTCAGTTGTGAAAATTAAAAAAAAAATTTCTACATTATTTTGAATCGCTAGGCCTTCTTTCCATTTAAAAGATATAGAATTCTTCTTCTTCTTCTTGCTTATGTTGGCACAAGCAATCTGAAAGACCATTGAAAGATATAGAATTAAGTTAATTTATGCCCTTTTATATTCTCTAAAATTAGTATATTTCAGGCTAGTGCTCGTATTCACAGAACGATAGACGCCGGGAATCGAACCCACAATGTATAGATTACGAAGCTTACATCCTACCGACTGATCCACAAGAAGCTTTTATTATTTAATATTATATTTCTATTTATTTTCATAACACTAAATATTTGAATTATGTTGCATAAATTAATACCAGATATAAAAAAAGATTTTTTAAAACAATTATCCGTTATAGATTAATTATTTTATTAAATTTTTATTTCATCAAAATAAGTATTTAATATTTTTGATCATTTACATTTCTTATCACCTATTTGATTAGAAAGATTAATACCATGCAACAAATATTCTAAATTTTCCGGTTAATGTATAATTGACATAAGTTCAAAACAAATGACATTTATGCGTATACGTATGAGAATATGTTTATTTTTTCAATTTTCTTACTTATTTATTATTTGAAGTTGTAAATTTTCCTTTATTTTTTTTATCGTTTATCTCAACATACATTGCCAAAATAATATTAAAAATTGCTGCAAAACTACTATAGCAAATTTTTTATTTTAAAGAAAACTTTATTTTACATAAATTTTTATTTAAGACCATAAAATATATAATTAAAAATCAAATATAAGAAATAATTTATAAATTTCCTAACATAAAATTCTACAGCAAATATATATATATATATAGGCAGGTTTTGATGTTGAATTAAAATAGTAAATTATTTCCAATTGTCTTCTTTCATCGTATTTTTGTTATTTAAAATGGAATTTTCACTTTACATGAACAATGGTGTATTGACAACTTTTAAAGAATATGCGTTTACATTATAACGAGAAAAGTGTTTATTTCCAAGATATGCAAGCTTCTTTTAGATGAATACGTTTTTTTTTCAATGTTAAACAGTTATCGATAAACGTCTTTTATCATCAATCCTTAAAATCAAGAACTCATCGTTTATTATATCATTTTCATCATAATTTATTATTTAAATGTTTACTCTATAGACTTAAAAAATAAATAATTTTAAATACATCCATTTCTTTAAAAATAAAAAAAATAAAAACGAAAACCTCTCTACAATTCTCTATAAACCAAAACATCGATCAAATCACTTTGTAGTCCATCGTTATAACAATCGATCATAGCTTACCAATCCATGAATCTAACTATCCCAAAGTACCAATCATTTTGACATACGAGCGAGTAGGTGATCAAGACAGTTACTTCACTATGTGTATACACACAGGCACAAGCTCCTCTAAATAAATGCGAAACAAATAGAAGAGCGAAGCGTGCGCTTGTGGTCAACCCATATGACAAATGGACTGCAGTTCCTCCAAACGTTTTTCTCTCTCTTTCTTTCAGCAGCAGCAACAGCGGTGCTTATCTGCCAGTTTTCCTTCCGTTCTTCTTTCAACCACCCACGCGTTCGTAAAAACAAGAGAAGCAGCGCGATTTTGCCTCGTATACATAATATATATCCACTATACACTCCAGGCATGGCTGGGAAAGAAAGAAAGAGAGGTACTACTATACGGTCTATTTCGAGCGGAGATGAGGCGAGAGAGCGATGCTCTTCTTCTCTCTTAAGCTTCAAGAATTTAACGTTTTGTTTCCCAGAGGGGGGTAGGTATACAGACAGGCTTCTTCTTCTCGGTTACTAATTTTTCTAGCTTCGAGGGAGAAAGAACAGGCATACACTCGCAGTTGTGATCGTTTAGCCGATCAGCAGCTATCGGCTCTTCTGTGGTGAATATAATCTTAAAAGTCGTTCGCGCACCACTTCTACTTGACTAAATTTATTTTAAATAAAAAATTTTTTTTTACACGAGTGACAGAAGGATATATATTATTCGCGATGGACATGATGACCGAGTAGGAAAATCCAATTCCCACGTGTTTAATTTTTTTTTCTGATAAAAGATTACCTTTTCATATAATCCTTATAATCTTTAACTTATATCCTAATATATATTGATTGAGCTTAACTTTATAAATATTTAGCAAAAGCCAAAAAACAAAACGCAGTGTGTGACATGCGCACGTGGCATAGATTGTTTTAGAGTGTAATACTTATATACATATATTTATATAGCGTGTGCAATTGGAGCTTAAGTATATTAGAAAAAAAAAGACGAGATGAACAACGTCATTGGTTTCACCGCTTCGTGAGGGGGAAGCCCCGGAAAAGCCGAGTTGAAATTACGGTCTTCTTACGATATAAAAGAGAGGGGTATAAAGAGAGTAAGAGAGGAGAGTGTGATAATATTATGGAATCGACCACATCACGGTAAAGAACGTTCGACATTATCACTTTGAATAAATTTCGCGTTTACGCGAGATAATATTATACAAATTTAATTATAATTATAATATCTATTTCTTTATTCAAACAAATGTTTTTAAAAATTTTCATTTTCTTTCTTACGAAGTGATTATAAATTGCCACGATATTCTTCTTTTTTCTTCTCTACTCTACCTATCTCTCTTTTTCTTATTCTTATATTTTTTATTTTTTTCTTTATTTCTTTCTCATTCTTCGCTGGATCAAATTCGAGCTTTTTTTTTGAAATATCTAAAAAGGCGAGAAATAAAAGCTCCGAACGACGTATCGCATCATCGGCCTCCTACCACTACTAAAACTTCTTTTTCTCTCTCTCTCTCTCTCTCTCGCTCTTTCTCTCTTTAACTCATACACACATACACACACAGTTATACACTCACATACACTAACACACTCACTCTCACTCACTCAGCACCCGCTCTTAATCCGAGCATCGTTAGTTTACGTAACACACACATATTACCCACCCGCACATACACACATACACAGTTACATATACATCTATACTTGAGTCAGAGAAAAAAATGTATATCTCCAGCTTGCAAGCGCGAGGCACGCTCACATCATAACGGCATATAGAGCAGCCGATCTCTTCTCATAAACCATTCCCTCGCTGTCTTACTGATGCACATCATACTCATTTATTGCTTCGCACGCGCTTCTTCTAATACGAAGCTTTATTTTTTTTTCGCGGCTTAGTTTATCTGTTCAATTTGACAAATTCTTTCTTTCGTTTTAAAAAAACGACTTTGTGTATGTGCACCGTGTCTGTTAAAAAAAATATAAACGTATAACTTTTTTCACACTACATTATCGTCATGATGGATTCGCGTAGAATGTCAAATTGGAATGCTTTGAGCATTGAAGCAGCTTTACAACAAGTTAATGGGCCTCAGGATGGACTGGAGCCGAGCAAGTTTTTTCGAAAGTCGAATACGGTAAGTGGTTATGTTTTCAATATGTGTGCGAGTGTCGATTGGTTATTTTTAAAATGTTTGGTAGAGAATACTGAATTTTTTTTTTCCTTCAAACTATAAAGATAAAGTTTTCGAAACTTTGTTATACATTTATATCAGAGGAAAAATTTTGCATATAAAGCGGGTTATATGTTTACCGGCGTATCTTCGTATTATCGGTTTACACGAGGCTTCCGGCAAGCGGCTCAAAAAGCTCCGAGAGCTTGCGACGTGCTTGTTAAGAAAATTGCGTATTTTGTGTAGTAATATTTCATTTATGACAAACGACGGTTGATGGAGTTGCGTAGTATTTCATTTTGCGGCTGTTCAAGTTTCAAACAATTTTTTAACATTTTTATATTTATTGACAGCCGTTGGGTGTGAGCTTTTAAGCTCGTTTTTAAAATTCGATTACAATAAGCCACGTGAAAAATACGGAAATCGATATTAGATTTCGTTGGTGAATAGTAATGAATATATTTGAATGGAATGAAAGGAAATCGATTCATTATTGATTTAAAGCTCTCGAGAAACGGATGCGCAGAGCTTGCATCAGATCTGTTGCTGGTTGAAAGCCATTAGAATATAAATAGCGATAGGTTTCCACCACTTAAAATCTCTGGAAAGCAATCGTGGGATGTGCTTCTTCTCAAGAAGAAACTGAAAGCTCTCGTGCAGTACTATTTATATTTCATTATAAACATGCAAGCTCATTGTGGACATTCGAACCTCAACAGTAAAAAATTATAAAATATTTTTTTAAAAATACTAAATTTAATTTTTTTATAATGTATTTTTAAAATCATTCAAATTATTGAGGATACAATTGTAATAAAATTGACAATCCCGTACATGAAACATTTTGAATTATTTGAAATGTGATAGTTAATTTATGTGTTCGGTTGACTGTACTTCTAGACGTAAACTTTATTAAATTTTGTGTAATTGACAGAATTGCCAATGTAAATGTCATACAAGCCACGTTTTCCTACAATATTAGCAGTCTATGTCACTCTGATAAATATGTAATTGTGCACTGCGGTCAAAATAAAAAGAAATCAAATGCACAAACTGAATATTTTTTCTTATATTCATTGTTTAAATTACCAAATTTGTATTTCTTTGAAACAAATTGTATATGGAACAAAATTTTGATACTCATTAAAATTTATTTATAAAATTAGCTCAAATTTCAAAAATTACTCTATCACAATTTTATAAAAATAAACTTTTACAAATATTTTGAGTCAAATTTAAAAAATATATATCATTTTAATTTAGTCTAAAAAAATTACAAATAATATTTTTAAATGTTTAATAACTTAAAAAAAAAAATAATTTTTCAAATTATTTATTTAAAAAAAGTATAATAATGATTTAATAACCCGGTACTTTACCACATTAATTAATGTCTAAAACAATATCTATTATAAGAACCTTTGTTTACATCTCCTTTACTGCTACAATAAAGTTTCAGTGTGCAATAAATCCAAGTATGAATAGTAGCAATGTATCATCAGAAAATAATTAAATTCTCCGAAATGTATTGCATACAAATTTTTAGACTTTCACGGAATTAAAAAAATAAATATTTTAATTCTTATCAATTCATAATGTATTAGATTTATTCCTATAATTAATTTTACTTTTTAAACTATTCAATAAATTCTAAAATTTGTATAATATTTAAAAAAGAGAAAAATTCATGAAATTTTAACAATTTAAATTAGAGTAAAAAATTCTAATACCCTATAGATTGACGTTACCATTTAACCTTGCATCATATCAAAGTCCATGCCGCAAGCTTGCAAGCTCTCTGGTATCTTTAACAATAAATCGCAGGTGTCCCCGATCAGCAAAGACGTTCTCGTCAATCTAAGAGACAATCGTTTTCGCGCCTATAGACTGCATATATACTGACAGTTACCGTAGCAATCATCCGCTCTCTTCCCCCCCAAGCTTTAAAGCTCTCTCTCTCTCTCTCTCTTCCTCTTTATCTCGCCCTCGCAGATCATTAGAGGGCCAACAAAGCTTCGATCGGCTTGGCCGCGCGCCTGACGCTTTATTTTTAACCAATTAAAAAGTCTCCGGTCCTGGCTATACGACCAGTTTCAACGCTGGACTGGCGAGGTACGGTCCTACCCGATCGACGTACAAACCGATCTAACGTCTTACCACCGAGGCCGTGAAAACAGACATTCGCGCAAAGACGCCACAACATTTGTGTAGGAGGACCGTTATTGCCTTCCACCTCCTCTTCCTCCTCCTCCTCCTTCTCCCCTCCACTAATTTACCCGTACCATATATCATCCCACCCTACCCGGCATCAACATGAGTACCTGGAACCAGTTGAACTTCGAGCACGCGACAAGCGCGATGTCGCGCGACGATCATATTCGTTTAGGCAGCATCAGGAGGAAGAAGATGACGGTAAACTGCTTGACTTGATCGAGCTTTTTTACTCTCGTTCTTTTTTCTTGTACCTCGCTTTCTTTCTCTTTCTCTCTCTCTCTCTCTCTCTCTCTCTCTTGGCTTCGATTATCTTTATTGTTAGCTGATCAACTGTGTGTGTTGTCTATACGACCTAATTGTCAAGTGCGGGAGTGATGGATAGTTTTTTTTTTTTTTATTATTGTGACGATATGGTGTTTGATTTTTGTTTTTAATTTTTAAGCTGTGAGTATAAGTAAAGCTAAGTTTATTTAATGTTAGGTGGTTATTTTTTTTAAATTTTTTTTTTTATTATTGTTATGTGCTTAATTGTTTGTCTATGTAGGTAACAATGTGAGTTAATAGATTGAGTGTACATTAAACCTTTATGTACATGTAACAATTGACTTGTGTTCCAAGGTATTAATAAATAAATTAGTATTCAACTATATAGAAGCTGTTATAAAACTTTTTCTTTAAATAAGTTTTTTAAAAACTAATAATTTATTTATAAACAAGCAACACGAAAAAAAATTTTTTTTTTAAAATAATGAATAGGTATCGCTATTGCAATAGTATCATAGGATAAATCTTTTTTTTTCATGTTTAAAACTTTTAATATTAAAATAAAAATTGAAATAATATACTAAAACATTATTGTTTATCAAATTTTATTCAAGAAATATAAAATTATTAAGTAATACCTATAAAAATTTCAATTAATTCATTTGAAAAATTTTTTAATATGTAAAGTTTAAATTTATTAGATGATCACGCGAAATTGAAAGATTGACATTTTTGTACTTAAAATACTTATTTTAATATCTGTTGTTGACAGATTGTTTTTAATATCTTTATTTCTCTATTTCATTGACTAACAATATTACCTATGCAATATTTTACAAATATCACTGAAAATTACTATTCAAATTAATTCTTTAATAATAATATCAGATAAAAAAAATTAAATCTGTTTGATTGATTCGATGATATTGATAACACTCAATATATTGTTCTATCAATTCATATTAATAAACAATAAATATTAAAAAAAAATTTTACTTTAAAAAAAATACTATTTTAAAATTGTACATCAGTGTAATACCTACACACAATAAGATTATTTTTTTAAAATCAATTTTTTTTTTTTATATAATTTTACAAAGCTTTATTGAAACATAAATGATGGTGATAAAAGTTAAATTATTTACCAAGAAAATTTCTCAGTAATGATTTAGACAGTTTTAATAAATAACATTTGCCAAAACGCAGCCAAATATTTCTCTGGCAATCAAATTTTTGGCAAAGCAACCAACATCTGTCGATTAATCCAATACCTACACGATATCTCATGTCAAAATGACTTTATCGATTGATTGATTTCTCAATCACGTCTGATATTCCATATTCCAAAAACAAAACATTAAAATTTAACTGGATCCCTAAAGATTTATCATAAAGCTCATAAAATAATCTTTATAAACATACCGATTTAAAATTTAAACATACCGATCAATCTTCTGTCTCCAACAAAATCTATATTTACACCTCCAAAGAAAAAAAAAAAAAAAAAAATTATCCTACCTATAACTCAAACAACTCACTGTCATATTACCTCATAATACGCGCTAAACACTATAACACACATACACACATACAGTCAAAATCCAACTTAAACTCACTAAACACACAAATACATACACACATATTCACACACATACACATACACAAACGTCTACTCTACAGCATCTTACATACCTATAGTCGTCAGTGTACTATTCTGCCTATGTTTAAATTTAAGCATACCCCCGAAGCAAAGTCTCGCAGCTTGGTGTATATTTATCTCAGTAGCGCATGCGCGATCGTGTGTGGATACCTATAAGATACATATCCGCCCGGATGGCAATCATAATCATCATCATCATCATCATCATCATCATATTATCCCACGGCCACCAGGGCCACCACGCGTTAAGCCCCCCGTTCTTGGGCTTGCAGTTTCACGTAAAAAAGCTCGCATCAAACGTTTCGCGCCTCGGTCAAAGGCCTTAAGCTTATAAAGCTTTGGAGGTCAAGCAAAAAAGCTTTTCTTTGGGGCTTCGCGTTAAAGTTTTGGTACTGTTACTCTGTTAGTCGACTTACTACTGCTATTACAACGTGAAACATGGAGGGCTTAGATGTCTGGGGCCAAATCGCGGTTGAGACCTCGCAGATGTACGTCAGCGAGGGTGGGGTTATTAAAAGTCGATTTGCTAATACCGTAAGTCCAGATTTAAGACTGTGATTATATTATCAAACTTTAAATCTGATTCGAATAAATTACACGATTTATCAAATTTGATTTGTGATTGATGTTACTAATAACGAGATCTTTGACATTGTTGTTGCAGACGATCGAGAAGCTGCCTGACAAGGTAATACTGAATGTCTTCAATTATCTATCTCATCGAGAAATATGTAGAATGGCGACTGTGTGTAAGCGATGGCGAACAATTGCATACGATCCAAAGCTTTGGTCTCATGTATCACTTAGACCGGAGATCAGTGGCCTTCATGTCAGCTCGCTTGAATTTCTTCTTCAATTAGTCAGGTGAGATATTTATTGAGTTTTCTTCTTTTTTTTTTTAATTGGATGTGTGTAGGTAAGAAGGTGTATGAAGATAATTTTTTAATTTTATTATGGGAGAAATATTAAATAAAAATGATTAAGTAACTCGATGTAATAAGGGGTAATATCTATATTATGTAGCAAATGAATTCCAAGTATTTTTTTAAAATTTAAGATTAAAGCTTAGTGGGTGGTACATGCATTGTCTAAATATACACACTTTATTGTCGATTTTGACTTTGCAAGTCTCGTTGAGACTATAGTTATTTTCATTTAAGTTTGCTTTATGTCAATTAAAATATTTTTGTTTTGTATCAAAATTTTGATGAATATTGAATCTGTTTTTACACGTATGATAAAACAAATAAATCAAATCGAATCAGGCTACGTCAATTTCATTATTAACAATTAAATCATTGTTCACAGTGTAAGATTTGGTGCATCATTACGTTACATCGAACTACCAATTGAATTGATAACCCACACAGTTTTACACGAGCTGTCAAACAAATGTCCAAATTTGACGCATATGTTACTCGATTTTTCAACTGCCATGCAACTTCACGATTTCTCAGAGATGCAAGCTTTTCCTGCTAGGCTAAAATACATGTGCATCTGTTTATCCGAAGTTATATTCATGGAAGGTTTTATGAGGAAAATTTACAATTTTATCAATGGCCTTGAAATACTTCATCTTATAGGTACGTTTCAAAAAGAATTAGATCGTGTTGACTGAGCGGAAAAGTATACTGATCAATTTGAAATTAGAAGCTTTTAAATTTAATTAAAATTTTTGTTCATTTATTATCGTTATTTCATTCTTACATATACATGATTATTATTGATTAATTTTTCAATGCTCAAAATATTAATAATAATTAAACAAAGAAAAAAAAATAAAATATTCTATTCTAATTTCAACGTAATTTTTCCTTCTCAGTAAACACGTCAACTTTCTTTCTCTCTCGCGCTCGATTAAGATCAACGACCAACCAAGCAACAAACACACATTACACATTGATTCAACACCACATTTTCAGGAACATACGAAAAGGTTGAGGAGGAGGAAGAGGAAATTTACGAAGTAATAAACGTTCACAAGCTCAAATCAGCAACACCAAATCTACGTGTTATCAATCTTTATGGAATTAATTTTGTTGACGATTCACATATCGATGCTTTCTCATCGAATTGTATTCAATTAGAGTGTTTGGCTGTGAATTTTTGTGCTAAGGTTACTGGATCGACTATGAAAACGTTGTTTCAAAGAAGTCGTAGGCTTAAATGTCTTTTGATGAAGGGTACAAGTGAGTTACAGTTATATCTTGCATATAATTATTTTCAATCAAAAATTATCTAATGCAATGCTTATAGTTAATAAATAAAATTTTTTTCTTTAATTTATAGATCTACAAAGCGAACACGTGATGCAGGTCGAATGGGAAAAATCAAGTGTTCAAGAACTTGACATCACAGCTACCGATTTGTCAACCGAATGTCTAATCGATATGCTGTCGCGTATACCTGGTCTTCGATTTTTAAGTGCTGGTCAACTTAATGGTTTTAACGATAGTGTACTTAAAGCTTGGATGGAGCTTGGTAATCCACGTAATCTCATAGCACTTGATCTTGATAGCTCGGATAATTTGACCGACGATGCGTTACATAAATTTTTATCAAGACATGGACATCAACTTTGGGGTATTGCCTTGTCTGGTATGCCTCATATTACGGATCAGCTTTGGCAAAGTGTATTGCCTATACTTACTAATGCCAAGTAAGTGTTTTATTATGTTTATAACAATTTTTCTGTATTTTTTTTTTTTGTCATTAATTTTTTATTTTGTTTCTTATAGGATTATAGTCATGGGTACACAGGAGAGACTTGGTGTAAATATTCACGTTGATCAATTGATGGACGGTATAGCGAATAACTGCCCGAATTTGGAACGTTTAGAACTGCGTTGGGATCCAGAAAATTTGCGGTTTTCCGACAAAAGTCAAAAGGCTATCGATATTCTTCGAGTCAAATGTATTAAGCTCAGGTGTTTAGCTCTCAGGTAAGATAAAAAATCTTTGTTTTATTTATTCAATTTAAAATCAATTGCAAAAAAACGATCAGTTATCAAAATAATCTTAAACTTTTAAGCTTTCATCAAGCACAACACAGCATTTCAACTGTTAGTGTGCTAATTGATTTTTTTTTTTTCAATTTTTGTTACAGTGACGGCAGGTACTACGAGATAGTAAAAGCCAACTTTGAGCGAGCCGATCGTACAACTGTCGTTCGTACGACAACTTGCTGTCGTGTCACCAATTATTACATGATACAAAACTACAAGGACCTGATTTTCAATTGAATATATATATTTTTTTATCTTTAACGTGGTACTCTTAATTTTTCTCAAGGATCATGTATAAGGAAGTGTATACATATAAAAGCTCATAACATTTATTCAAAGCAAAGCTTTGCGAAATTTGCTGTAGGGACCGATAATATAACGATCACGGATTTAACGGAAAATGACTAGTGACGACGTGATTAGTTTTTAAATTATAATTATAACATCGTTTATAAGCTGTTTTAGCTTGCGCTTGTTTTAAATTTAATTAATGCTACAATACATAGATAAGTGAATGCGAGCGTTTATGATAGTTGAATGTATGTACGATATGTATGTATGTATGTATGTATGTATGTATGTGTGTATGTGTGTGTCTTAGGTCTATTTAATGTACCTTGACACTGGCAAATAATGTTCACCACACAAGTGCCTGTACTTTGAGATCGATTTTATTCGATCTTAAAGTTATTATTAAACTATTATTATTGGTATTATATACGAATAATAATTAATTGTTGATAAGTCTTTGTAAAGTTTATTTCGAATAAAAAAAAAAATAATAAACAGAAGGTATTTTCAAATTAATGTTTGTTTTCGTTCATGTGTAATTTATCTTTTTATTTTTAAGTTTATTGAATGAGTAAGTTAATGATTAATAAATGAATGATTATATTATGATCGGTAAAAAGAGTTAGTTTACGATATTTTATTATGATTTTTTAATAATTCGTAAAAAACAGCAAATAACGTGTCAGCGAGAAAATAACTTATATACAAATATTTTATTAATGATATCAAAAAGAAAATTTTTTATTATAGATTAAAGTTCAAAAGTAATGAATAATATAAATTTTGACAATAATTTAATACAAATAAAAACACGTTATTTTTTAAATAACTACTATTATCATGAAAATTATCATCAATTTCTTTTAAACGCAATACAAATTATTTTTTATAAAAAGTAAAAATGTTCATTATTACAACAATAATTTGATTCGCTTTTAAGCCCTTAAAATACCTTACACTCATTAAGTATATTTATTGTACAAGCACACTCAGTGCGTAGACAATCGAACACACCTGTACAAAATACATAGTCACAGAAAAAAAAAAAATAATAATGAACTCTCACGCACAATTTAAGTTTCCAAGGGGAGCCTTTTGTTGTGGTGACGGGCAAAAGTATACTTTAATAGCGCAATACTCATGCAGTTTACAAGTGACGCTAGTAAAAAAAAAAAAGAAAAAAAAGGTCGTTTACGTGGTACAAGGCTTAAGCTGGCGCCATTTAAAAACGGTCAGTGACAAAAAATTGTCTCTATATAGTAAATAATAATAAGTACTGTTTAAGGGGTACAGGTCAGTGCTGGTAAAATATCGATTGACGCGATAATTTATTCAGCGCTACAAGAGCAGTAGTAAGCGGGGAACGATCGATCGGTGTATGTATATATACATACAGCGGACAGTAATGTATGTATATATATATATATATAAGTGTAGTCGCTTAAGGGTTTGGACTAGCCAGTGGGCAGTAAGTCTCCAGCCTTTATCGGACACACATGTCCGAGGAGGAGGAAGACGAGGTATTCACCGAGAGGCGGCTTAAGATCGCTCTCGTTGGTGATTCTGCTGCTGGAAAGGTGAGTTTTTTTATTTATTTGTGTTTATGATTTTTTTTTTTTTTTTTTTAAGTAAGTGAAATAATAGTTAATCGATTGATATGATTGCTAAGTTTATTAAGGGGTGTTTTGAGCTTTACCGAAAAAAAAATATTACAGGAGGGGTTTGTGAGATACATCGATTGTTTCATTTGTGGGTGAAATATTTACTTTCAGTTTTTATTTTATTTTATTATTTATTATTTAATTATATTATTTTAATTTATTCACAAATCTTTTTTTTCTTCTTTTTTTTTAGAAAGGACTATTTATGTATTTTTAGATTTATTAGTATTTTATTGAATCAAATTTCTTATACTTCCTAAAATTTCACTATTAAAAAATGATCTTATAATTAAAAAAATGATCTTTAAATCCATCAATTTTAATAAAAATAAAAGTCAATGCCAGACCTTGAGATTAGAATAAACGTTATTAGGGATATATAATAATAAAATCGCGTGCAATATATCCATCCCAGTCAAAAATGTTAATCCAGAGGTTCATAATTGTAGACCAGCATTGCGGTGAGATTTTGCCTCGACGAATTTACGCGTCAATACACACCTACGGCAGGAATTGATTTTTTCTTAAAAAATCTCAGCATCGGAATTTACAAAAATGTCAATATCTACCTGTGGGACATTAGTGGCTTATCGATTAGATCATCCATGCTTGACAAGTACATTTTCGAGGCTAATGTAAGATACAGTTTTTATATTATTCAATTGATAATTTATTAGCTATAATGTTATTTCAAAAATAATTCTTTTTTAAACATTTTTTTAAAAATAATTGTAAATAAACTTTAAATATAATTTTTTTTAACTTAATTATATTCTATTATTACCATATCCAAGAGAAATATAAACAAAGAAAAAAGTATACACATTATCGATTTATCGTTTAAATAATCACAATGAGTATGTAGAAAAAGTAGAACGCAGTATATAATGATTAGTCATGCACACTGCTATTATAACAGTTAATTTTTAGATAAAAAAAAATGAAATATTTAAAAATTAATTCCTTTATTCTACAGATTATATTATTGGTTTACGACGTGACGAACAGCTCGAGTTTTGACATACTCGAAGAATGGATAACTGAGCTTCGTCGTATAAATGACGAGTATAACGCAATGCCGATGATGGTGATAATTGGCAATAAATGCGATATGGAACATCAGCGTTCAGTTAAGAGGGAAAGGTCTCATCGTTTTGCGGCAGAAAATGGATTTCATTATCATGACGTCTCGGCAAGGACTGGAGAATCGGTAAATTTTTTATAGCATTGGACAATCAATTTAAATTTAAAAGTTAATGCAACAAGTAAATGAATAATTTTGTGCAGGTATCACTGTCAATAGTAAATTTAGCCGCAAAAATTCTTGGCGTAAGATTAACACGAAGCGATCAAGATTTTCATAAGCCGATTGTAACAGCAGAAATCGGCGATTCAGTTGACATGCCAATAATGAGAAATCGAAAGATCGTCAAGCGTAAGCCTAATAAGAAGCAGCCAACGATCCATCATTTCAAACCGAATCTTCCAGCTGCTAAATCAACCGCCTGCTCGTTACAATGATCTAAATGTGCGGAATATCAACGAAGTTGGCGATTTGGCGTGTCGACGATAAATTGAACGGGTACTGCCTTATATTAACTTGGAATTTTGAAGATTTATGTTTGGTATGGGGAATAAGAAATCGTGAATAATATATTCTTGGTAAGTTTTGTATGAGGTCTTTGTCGATGTTCTGTTAGAAGTGTATTTTAGGCTTGCGTTCAAGGCAACTGATGATGAGACAAGAAAAATAAATCCATTTATTAATTAAATACTAAATTGATTTGTTTACGAATATATATTGATGTAGTGCGAGAAATAAATGTGTGCGATTAAATGGAGGAGGATTTTAATGTGATTTTGAAAGGTACAAAAATAATGGAAATGAATAACTCAAGCCATTTTCTTATATATATAGTTTTCATAAAAACAAGTTTATTATACATATTTATTTTTAAATTCTCACAAATGACAGAGGGCAAATGATATATATAAATGATTTCATATAGAATATAATATATATATGTATATTCAAATGGAAGTACTAGGATGATTATTACAGTCTTTAAATGAATTTTAGTCACATATATCTTGGACATACATATAAGTATGTACAAGTAAACATGGTGTGGCTTTATGCTTGAAATTTATGCAGTCTAATTATATACGTCAGATTTGTAAATATAAGTCATGGTACTTGTCAATTGATTTTTCTAATAAAAATACTAATTTGAAAATTAACAACTTTTGTTGCCTGATTTCATTTTTGTTCTCACAGCACCAATACATAACGTTAAATAAAATTATTTCTATATATATGTAATACTCGTTACAAAAATTTTCATTAATTTATATTAATACTTCTGTTCCACATATAATTGACATTAATAAAATGATAAGACTTTATACCGCACAGCTAACAAAGTTTACAATCACGTCCTGCCTCTACAGCAAAATTTACTTTTAAATAATCGATTTTCAAGGTGATGGAATTCTAAAGGAAAGGAAAGTTAATGATTGAAATTTTTTAGTGAGCCTCTGACAGCTACTTTAGCTAGTTGATTTAAATGCTACATCGGTAATTAATCGATTATCAAAGACGCAGAATACATAATGTATAGATGGATACAGACAATATTTACATGATTATCGGAGCCTCCTATAATACATAACTACTATAATGTAATAAGTCTCTCATTGCAAATCGAAATTTTGGCTAGTATACAATAAAATGGACGGTGAAAAATTTTGGAATCTCCGCATTAACGTACATCGACGACCCAAATTAATTAAAGCTCCTATAAGTGCGATAATCTTTAAATGGAGGGAAGTAGGAGATTCTACGGGTTCGAGAAGCTTCGGCTAAGGAAAGTGATTCGTTAGAGTTCGGGTGGCCTGCTAAGAGGCCGTCTTGGCCACGAATCTTGCTCAAGTATCTTTTCCTTGGCATTCCATAATGCAAGAACCTTTTCACTGACCGGATAGAGATAAGTCTCCAGCCACTCTTGTGCCGTGTAATTGGTATAAATACCCTCCATAGCGCTTCTCATCTCCTTCTCGATGTAGACGAGTTCCATCTTGTAACGATCTATCTCGGCTACCGCTCGCTCCACATGGCTAGGGTTTGAGAACGCGTATTTGATATTGTAAGGTTTAAGCCAACCTTTGAATGTGCTGTCCTGCTCCATGCGGGCTATCTCCTGGCAAAGTGAGTGTAACCGAAGGGTAGCGGAGTAGACGGACGCCCCGTAATAACTGCACTTGGTCCAGCCGTACTGGGGCTCTGGAAGACTTAGACTGATTATACCGTCGCAGCTAAGGCTGTCCATTATTTTACGCGGCACCTCGATTGGAAAGGTGTTGTAGTCCGAGGAGCGTAAGACCATTAAATTGATGGCAAGTGATGGCAGTGCTGATGGCAAAAGCTCGCAGAGAACGCTAAAGTGATCGTATCTCTGCCAGCCAGTTAGGATGACTCCTTTGAAATGTATACGCCTCGAGTGGCGTACTATAATTTCCAGCCAGCGCTGGTGGTTTTCCATGTGATAGGATATGTCTGTGTAATAACGATCAGGTGCAGTTGCACCTTTGAAGGCTGTGGCTACCCAGACTGATTTCCATACTTTTGAATAATTCTCCCATAATTGATCGGTCAGCGCTGAGATGGGATCTGTGGTGTATTTCCAAACGACTGGTTCTACTAAGTTATGCAAGCCCTTATTAATAATTTCTTGTGGCTCTATGTCTCTAAACTCGTCATCCCACATAAGTACAGTGAGATGAGGATACTTCTTTTTAATATAACTTGCTACAGTATGCACGTGGTTGAGAAACAATTGTCTTTTTGTCCACTGATTTCTAAACATTGTGTCCAAGCATCTAGTGCACTCTCCCAACTGATAAACTTCATCTGCTCCAATATGTAGATATTTTATCTGTGGATGCAATGCAACTACTTGATCTATCATACTGTAAATAAGATTCAACGTCTTGTTATATGTTGGACATACAACTTGTGGATATCGACTAACTTCTCTGTACTCTATGTACTTTTTCAATTTTAATACAAATTCTAAATGACCAAAAGTTTGAATAAGCGGTATGATAAAAATATTGTTTTCTTTAGCAAGGTCTTGTATCGCTATAATGTCATTCTTGGAATAACAATTTTCAGCACTTACATCTGCAATATCATCCTTAAAAGGAAACATATCTTCATACTCAATAAGTATTCCAGTAGCTCCCAACTTTTTTAATATGGGAAACAAGTACTTATAATAATTTATCACTGGAGGTGCACCTTTTAAATCTAAATGAACAATTTTATGTCCCTTATAAAGCGAATCACTATCATATGAACTTTCATCAACATCCTTATTATCAATACCACCAATGCCTAACCTTGGATTAATTAATCTTTGAAAATCAAATTTCTGTCTTCTTGGACTTTTAGTAATATCAACATAGCTACCATCCTCCAATTTGACATGTAATCGACCTTTTCCAGATGATACATCATCAACTTCACTACTAAGCAAGTGATAAACAATGATCAACAAAGCAAACAAAACCATCAGAGTTATGGACATCTGAGTCCGACCCTTTAAACGAGTCATCATTTTTCTGGCTTTTATATACACTTACAACATTATAACACTTAATATTGTCACGCAATTCACTTCATTAAGTTTTAATTTAATTTAATTTACAAGCCATTACTTGTATAAACACTTTGATGCTTACATTTTTTTTGTCAACACTAGCAAACGCCTGGATAAAAACAGCACTGATATATATATTGCAGACATGCAAGTTTGTCAGTCTAATTGCAAATAATACAAGATTGACTTGTCTGCGGTTGAATGGGTAATTTATTAACGTTTTTACAAAGTGATCGACGTGTTTTTTATCACATCTTGCACGCAGTTTTAACGTTACGCTTTTGCAAACTGTTGATAATCAATGCGGCGTCTGCCTGCAGTAAGAAGTGAGAAAGAGAAAGAGAAAAAGAGAGAAAGAAATAGAAATAGAATAGAATAGAGTGCAAAGTAAATATATACGCATCATACTCTTTCGCGTCAATTTAATTCCGCCATATAAAGTGATTATGATTTACATACCTATACAGATGAGTTTGTCGTTAAATGGCGGCGTCCAAGCCTGTTGTTAGTACTCTTCTCTTATCCAACTCTTTCAAACACTGTATAGGTATATAAGAGCGTACAAGCAAAATCCGTGCTCTCCTTCGATGAAGCAGCAGCTCTATACATATGCCGAAAGCGTATTATGAGGTTAGTTTGCAGTCAAGTCGCGCTTACTAGTAGGTATAGCTTAAACCCCTCGGGATGATGTGCTATTATTATGAGGGTTGTGGCTGATTCCTTGCAGCCGAAGCCAAAGCTCGGCCTAGGGCATCGATTCAGTGGCAGCAGCCGATTGCTGCTGACTCGTTATATTCGACAACGTTCAACAACTGACACGCCACATCGGCATTAATTCCAGCAGCAGCAGTAGCAGCCAGGTAATCGATCATCAGCAAGAGCATCCAGTTAGACACCGTCAAGGTAGGTCACGCAGATCAACGTCGAGCCAGCCCGAGGATGAGATGACAGCATCCCAGTCGACGGACCGTCGGCTGCTGGAGCACGACAACAAGCTGCCGGGCCGAGGAGCAAGGCGAGCGAGGATGCTCTCGCGTGACTGGCGTCAGGCTCTGCGCACTCCGCACATCTACCGCGTCGGCAACAGCACGCTACGTGTCCAGAGTCATTTTCTCGCCTTTTTGCTCTTCCTCGTCCTTGTGCTATTCACCTACTATGGTTGGCCACCACTACATAGCCTCCTCTGCTCAGGAACCTTGCAGTCCAAACAAGCCGATGGTCTCCCACCCTGCCAGTATTACTTTTACAACAACACCTATCCTCTTACCCCAGCTATTAAACAGTTCACCGGACTCTCCTATCCCATTGCGATAGTTAGTGATCTTGACACCAGCTCCAAAAGTCCAACTCAGGCTAACACCTGGCAGAGCTTTCTTATGCGTGGTCATCTCACTTGGATGCCTTCCAGGAATTTAATATCTGTCAAATGGGAGAAAGAAGTTGTCACTCTCACATCATCCTTGAGTATGAAGGGACGAGGCATGGAGCTTTCGGAGCTTGTTACTTTTGATGGAAAGCTCTTAACTTTTGATGATAGGACTGGAACGGTTTACTTTTTTGAAGCCAATAATGTTTATCCTTGGGTAATACTCATGGATGGTAATGGAATAAATACTAAAGGTCAGCAATAGTTTATATTACCACATTTTTATAGTCACATTCTATTTTTATTTTATTTTTATAGTTTTATTGATTTTCTTTGCTAGGTTTCAAATCAGAATGGGCTACTGTAAAGGATGAACAGTTGTACGTAGGAAGCATGGGCAAAGAGTGGACAACAGCTAGTGGAGAATTTATGCATAACAATCCCCAGTGGGTTAAAGTAATTTCACCTCATGGAGAAGTTCACTCCAAAAATTGGATATCCAATTATAAACGCTTGAGAGAAACAATAAATATTGAATATCCAGGTATACATTATATGCTTAAGCAATTACATTAACTCTTTTGCTGTAATGAATATTAATATTATATTATTTTGAAAAGGCTACATGATTCATGAATCTGGAGCTTGGAGTAACATTCATCGTAAATGGTTTTTTCTTCCTAGACGATGCTCAAAAGAGCAGTATAATGAAACCAAAGATGAAACAATGAGTTGTAATGTATTGTTAATAGCTGATGAGGCATTTGTAAATATTGATGTAAGCAAGTTTTTAATTATGAAAATTATCATATTATTATGATAGTTATTTTATTGAAATGTAGAATTAAAAATATATTATTGTTATATTTTACAGGTGGTGCATATTGGTACACTGGTACCAATTAGAGGATTTTCTAGTTTTAAATTCTTGCCTGGTTCTAAAGACGAAATTATAGTAGCCTTGAAAACTGAAGAATATCAAGGTGAAACTGCAACCTATATCACAGCTTTTAACATTAATGGACAAATTATCATGCCTGATATAAAAGTGTCACCAGACAAAAAGTTTGAAGGCCTAGAATTTGTGTGATATTTATCATTTATAGAATTTAATAACTTTGTATAAAGTGTAAATAATTGTACAAATGCCTTAAAAACGACTTCAAATATTTTTGCCTGTTTAATAAACAAAATTTTTGACTATGTGTGGCTTCATATTTTGAATTAAAAATAATTTTTTAAAACTGATTGAAATAGTTATTGTTATGTATACACTGTTAATGAAATTTCAGATTGTTTAAATGATTTTCTAACATAAGATTTAATTTTTACTGCCTTAAATAAATATTTTAATTTTTTTTAACTTTATAAGGCTGTTAAAATAGTTGGTTTATTATGCTATTTGTAAAATTTATTTAATTTTAATAAAAGTAAATAAATTCTTATATGTTAGCTAACAATTTAATAGATAATTTTTTGTAATAATATTATTATAAGTGGATTTAATTCTACTTATAAATTTATAAATGTCAAAATTGTAATTAAAATTAATTTATATAAAAAATATTTGTTATAATTAGTACTACCTATAAAAATTTAATGTTGAATAACATTTTTTAAGTTTTTTGGATTTATCATCTTTTTTTTAAAAAGTTATAATTTGGTTTGAATATCTTTTTTGTTGAAGTAATTGGTTGATATTATTTAAAAAAAATCGTAGTGGTATTAATAAATCAAACACCTGATAATAATTATAAAAATTCTTAAATGAAGTAAATTAATTTATAATTACTGAATTTAATTATAATTTTGATAATATTACTAATTAATTTGTTAATGAATGGTAGTTTTACAAAAAATTATAAAATTCAATTACTATTTTATTTAAATGACTTTTGTATACAAACATTTAAATACTCATTCAAAATTTTTTATCTACTTGAATATACTATTTTAAAATAAAGTACAACGAATCATCTTAATCCTTTTTAATTTAAAAAATATTTATAAAATTTGTCATTTTTCTTCAAGAACAAATTATTTAAAATAATTTATTCAAAAAGTTTTTATTAGTCTTTTGTACAAAATTTTAAATTAAATTGAAAGTAGGTCACCATAGTTTATCATGCAATAATCTAAAATAGAATATAAAAAAGTTTTAATTGGATAAAAAAAA
>JAPYZE010000772.1:0-31184 GCA_030522805.1 Leptomastidea abnormis
TACTCGAAAAAGTCGAGTAACTCGAAAAAACTCGAAAAGTCGAGTACTCGGCTCGGCTCGGCTCGACTTTTCGAGTCGAGTTTTTTTACCGAGTAACTCCAAATTTCGAGTACTCGCACACCCCTACCATTTTCCAATTTTAAAACAATTAATTTTGTGTCAAAACGTTTAAACTAATTAGTAGATGCTGGCAGATATTTTTAATGTAATTTTAATTTCAAATTTAAAATTAGTTATAAGGGTATCAAATAATAAACAAATAATTATTGATCATTTACAATGATTTATTATATATATCGCTCAGTTTTATATACCAACAGAATTTATACATTTTCTTTGTTTTTACATATTTTTTTATATTCGACTCTGTTAGTTTAATTAAAACAATATCTTAATACGAAGCTCTAAAATAGATTCAGCCATGAATCATAAGAGCTCGTATCTTTTTTCTTTCTTTTTTTCTTTTTATTTGTATCTTAAAGAAGTGAAGAACACATATAGCTTAATTTAACAGAGCGACGCACGCACAGAAAGTCGATTGCCGAAACACAAAATTCTCATTTGTATCAATGTCTGTTAAAATTTAATTGTATATAACTGGTTGTAGATCGACAAATTCTCTTTTAGTTATCAGCTTTTCTTTTTATTGATATCAATTTTTTGTAACAATTAGATTTTATTTATTTATTCGTTTTTAAATAAAATTAGATAACAAAAAAGAAAAAAAATTATAAAAATATTTTTTTATTGTAGATTACAAAATTTCATTTGCATCTGATTAAGTTGAATTATTCGAACGTGTGGAATTTTACTATTACTATATTAATTAATAAAAAAATTCGATCCAGTCAGTCGTTTTATAGTTTTTGTAAGTATCTAATCTTTGACTATAGCTATAAATATACGTGATGCTAACAAAATTGATTTGTGTAATATACAATGATAATTTTCATTTTTAAATCTTTATTTTCACGGTAACTGTATTTTTGTAAATTTAAATTATAAAATAGTATCTATAGTTATGATCGAAATTAACATGTTGCAGCAAATATATATTAGGATAATATTTTCATTTTATTAACATTTGTCTTTATATCAACATTTTTCACTTTACATATTTGTAATAACACATTGATATATTTTTGTTTTTTATTTTATTTCAGTTAAGCAATAACAAGATTATTACACAAATAAGAAATATTAACAATTACAGTATTTATTGATATTATATCGTCACTTATTGATATAAATGTATAATTTATTTATACACTCATTTTTTGTTTGATTAAACAGAAGTATTTTATTATGATTCCTTACACTTGCAGTACAAGATGAAAATTTTTACAATTATTGTTTTTCCATTATTTATAACAATCTTGTACACCAAACAAACATTTTTAAAAAAAATTTGATATTACGAAATACTGTCTTATGTAGTATCACGTCAATAGAATTTATTGAGAATTACAAAGTTTAACACTTTATCTTTCAACTTTTAAAATGTGATAATAAAAGAATAACAATAAATCAAGACTCTAACGATGCTTTGCATCCTAAAAGTTGTGTAAAAAAAAAAAAGACAAATTGCAATAATTTTTTTTAGTATGGCATCATGTGTATAAAGTTTTAAAAAGAAAGTTTGTAAACACGAAATTGGCATAATAAACGAGACCGGCTGTATATAAAGATATAATGGCTTTCTGCCCACAGATTTTGTCGCATAAACCATTAAACATCTCCTTTCATTCCTCAGCACATAATAGTCAAATTCCGTAATGCGGCAAAAAAAAAAAATTTTTACCCTGCATCTTGAATATAATTTTAAATAAAAAAAATAATACTCGACCTCGAAAGTACCTAAAACGCGTTAAATTATGCTCAACATAAATATATTTTAAATTTATAAAGTAAGTACATAAAGAAAAAAAGTAAGCAAAGAAATTTTTTCATAATATACGCAAATACTCTCCATTCGTTATATAGAAAAAAGCGTAAAATAGAAAGACCACACGAAATTAATTAAAAGCCAGCCTTATTGTTATAAGCTTTGCTCGGCATTTCGTTTACTCATACATGCAAATCCCATCGTCAGGCTTCACGTGGTAATACGAGGGTAAAGAGCAAAATAAGAATTTTTCTCTCTCTCTCTCTTCATATTTTTCCGCATTTTTTCCCCTTACACGCGTATTAAGCCAAGACGCATTCATAAGAGCTCTTGTGACACGCAATCCATTTATGTATAGAATATGAGAGGGTTGCGTTAACAAAGTAATCTAATTAAGAAACGCCCGCTTTTTACCCTTTTGTATATTTCCGCTATTTGCATTTTTTTTTTTTTGCTTGAAAGAAGAGGAGAAGAGAGGTGGGATATGATGTTGGTGGGTGGTTGAAAATATATAGGATGCGAGACGGTTGTAATTCAGTGAGATTAACAGCGAGAGACGAGACTAATTGAGGATGTTATTTAAACGCCACTGTATATAACGCGATGTATACGGGTATGCAACATCTGTTAATGTATGTATGTATACCATACGGCTCGGAACCCGGACTGACGCATCTCTGTTTAGACACTAAAATGACCATTGTCTATATCGCGTATTCTTTTTTTTTCTTTCTTTATGATTTTATTTTGCTTATGAAACGCTTTTTTTTATTTAAAAAGAAAAAAAACATTATTGTGTTTTTTAGTGTAAGGTGAAAATTGTTTTAATATTTAAATAAATGGAAAAGAATCAGCCTTGTTTACTGCTACCTAATTGTAATTCATGTATGCTTGGTAATTTTTCTTGCTCAATACATACATCATTTGACATTATGAGTTTCAAATTAGACTTTGAGTTATAAAATAAATTAGCTATAATTATCGGTTATCGTTGAAAAATAATTTTTAATGTAATTAAAAAAAGCTAAAATTTTATTTAATTATTTATAAAAAGAAATATATTTTATCATTGAATTTATATTATAAGATCAAGGTTATATAAAATATACTAATTAATTATTATTTTCTTTTTTTTAATGTATTTAAATTGGTACACAATAAGTATGTTTAATATGTAATATTCTTAACATCGGTATAATAGAATGTATAATTTTTGAACACTGTATGTTTAAAATATATCCTTAAAACTTAATTTTACTTATAAGAATTAAAAATATTATAAATATTTAGATTTAAAAGAAGTAAACATATATTTCGAATAATTCGTAATAAACAATTCAATTATTCGATTTATATTAATACACGGCTTTTTGTCGGACTTTAAAGTTCATTTCAATTTACATTTACAATAACAAATAGGAAAATAAATTAATGTAAGTATATTTGTTAAACTTTATGCATTTATCAACACATTGCAAAATAATTAAACATTTGTAACAATATAATTACTGTAGCTTCGATTGTACGGATAAATAAATGAAAATAATGTTATACAATACTATGTTAAATGCTACGCTAAACATTTATATGAAGAACAGCGCTTTCATTCTATAGTGCTAAAATAACAGAGGTGTATTTTTCATGGAAGCACCCACGACCGCCCAATAATGCGTTAGAACACTGTACATTGAAAGTTTAAACAAATTTTATCACAGAGGATACTTTTTTGCGAATTCGCAAATTTAAAATTGGGCTTTCCATATGTAAAAATACTATATATGATAATAATTAAAAAAAAATTGATTTAAAATGTTATTAATTTAATATTTTCATTGCATAATAATATAAAGCATTTGGAAATCCCAATCTCATAGGCCATAATTCGTTTTCTCTATACATATCAGTTTTGACACTTTTAATTAATTTTTCTTTAACAATTGAAAAGCAAAAGGTTTTGTAAAGTAAAAGTCACATTTTTCAAAACTGATACATATTTTTTAATATCTTAAACTTATACGATTAAAAAAAATACTTTTAGAAATAAAATTTAAATATCTTAATACATCTCAGAAAGTAAGTATAGTTGCACCATTATCTAAATAAAAATTAATTGAAATTCAAGGCAATTACAATGTCATTACGCTTTAAAAAAAATGACAAACGATTTGTAATTTGTTTAATTTACAGTAAATGTTAAGAATTTCAAAAGATTTAAAAAACCACGAACTTTTGAATAATACATATACTATATTCTGATTATTGATAATTTGAAAATTATGTTTTTTATTAATATTGGTCAACATTTAGATGTATTTGTGATATTTTTTCTTATGAAATATTATAAATATGTCTCAACAAAAGTGTAAAGTAAACTTTACACAAATATTTCAATTATTGTTACATTCTTATATTTATAAAAAAATTATTTACTTAATTATAATTTATATATACAAGAAAAGCCCTGTGAACAATAGCTACTGTAATTAAGAGAAATTTATTTTGTAGCATAAATTATTTAATACTAAAACTATATCAGTAAATTTTAACCAAGTTTTAGACAACTAACTTTTTTATTTTGCGCATGATGTGTGAACTATCCTTTATCAGTACAATGAAAATGAGATTTTCACTTTTGATGTAGTCTTGTAAAACAATTGAGAACTAAAAAAAATTTTTTTAAATTTAAATTAAAATTAAAATTAAATAATAAAGAATCAAAGTAAACTTATTAATCTTACCTCGAATTTAAAAACAATTTATTCAGTTTTTGAATGTTTGTCCACTTTACTACTTTTTTCGTGTGGTTGTTGTTCTTGTTGAATTGGAATATCATCTGTAATTAAATGAAAAAACGAGATGAAATAAGTTTTACAAAATAGTCAAAAAAAGCTTTTCATGTGTTAGAAGTACACTATACACATGAAAATTGTAAAAAAAATTACAATTTTACATTAAAAATATGTTTAAGCAATATTGATCAATAGTTTCAACATAATTGTATAGAGTGATCAAGTGAATGTTTTTATAACATATAGATAATAAAGCTATGCATTTGTGAGTCGTGAACAATTATTAACAAGAAGTCTAGCGTATAACAAAAGGATTAAAAAAAAAAATTACACTTTGCAAGAATACAAACACGAGAACGGCAGTACGTGATTGAGTTGCGCACAATAAAAAAAATTAACAAATATTTGCAAAATAATTGAGCTATAATAATGTTCAAGCACGCTGGCAGTATACATATTGCAAAATCGTGAATATATAATCGGTGTTGAAAGGATTTTTCGTGTTTATTCAAAGTGTCTCTGTGTATCGCCAATAAAACTACGCCAGCGTGTCGATGTGCTAACAGTATACGGGACTCCGAAACTGCTGCACATTTTCCATGTAGCTTGTCTGATGTGAGATTTATACTGTGCGTCGAGTGATTATAAGCTGACGAGATTCCTGGCTGCTTGGTGTGTTATATATGTCCGTTACAACTGCAATGTTCCTGCCTCACCTAATTTTCTTTTTCTTCTTCTAGTTGTACAAGACCAGTTTAACAAAAAGACAAATGAGTAATTGCAGCAACTCAGTAAACATCAAATCTAGTTCGAGTAGGGATTGGAACTGGTTGATTCATCGTTGGTATTAGAAGAGAGATTCAAAGTCTGAGGCTGCTGTCGGTTCTTGGCGCTACTTGCACTAAGTCGGCCCACTGCTTCGCCAAGAGCCTGTTCCTCGAGGACTCGATAAAGCCTCTGTGCAGCATTGAGCTTGATCTCGCCTGAGTCTGGTCTCGGCTCCCGAGTCGTTCCCGTTGATTCTTTCGACTCTTTAGACTGTTGTTCCTTACGCAAACGTTGCCTCTCGGCATCCTTGCGTTTACTACGTCGAGGTGAAGCTCTACTTGGCGAGCTGTGACTGCTACACAAACTCTCGCGTCGCGAGCTTTCAGCCGAAGCCATTGGAGGATGATGACGATCTGCACTTGCTAATTCTGACTCGTCGAACGAGTTCTGCACAGGATTCTTCCAGAGCCAGGCTCGTCGACGCGCACTACTCTGAGGTGTGCGAGGTACTGTTTGACGTCCGGGTGACGAGCTCTCCGAGCCACCTGCCACTGGTTGTGTTGCTTCGGCAGTTCCTCCGCCATTCTTTGCATCGCTGCTTTCGAATAGGTTCTCGTCCAGATCGTCTGGCGACAGGTAACTCGAAAATTGTCATAAAGCTCGGCAATAGGTTTGACTTTTTTTTAGTGCACCTCGGGAAAAAGTTTGCGAGCGGCATGGCAAAGTTGTTGGCGTTTTTAATTTCAAGAATTAAAATATTAATTTTATGACTTGTTTTAAATATTTTTTATCCCTTTATTTTGTGATTTTGTCAATTTTTTTTTCTAAAGCTTTCAGTTAAAGAGTGGTATTGTATAGAATAACACGTGTTATAGTAGAAAATTATTTACTCATTTCCAATTGTTTATGTCAAAAAAATAAATAAAATAATAAATAAATAAATAAATAAACATAATAAAAATCACTCAATCAATGGCAAAATGCTGTATAAAAATTTAAACTGCAAGACAAATGCAACACAGTTTTGTTAAATAAGTATGCTATAGCATACGTTATAAACATTATAGTAATAAAACCAACAATACTTTTTAAAGTTTTCAAAATAAACTGTTTCTTATCCCATACCTTGAAAATAATGTTATATATAAATAAGTAACACACCTGGTAATTTTTTAGTTCGAAATGAAGCATTGGTGATCATAGATTTAAGAATAGTTGCAGTTGATGTTGAAGATGAAACACTAATACCAATAGGTCCATCAGAAGGTTGTGCTAAAAAACAAGAAAAGGTAAGATTCAATAGTTCATTTTTTAAATTTAATAAAAATAAACTAAAAATTTAAATTTACCTGCTGGGCCACAACTACTGGGATTACGTATAGCATTTGTGGCAAGCATAACTTCTGGATATGTTTCGTAACATGCTCTGTTATGAATATCTTCAACTGCTTGACTCGCAACATACCAACAATTATTATACCTAAAAAATTCAATATTAATATACAAAAGTACTTTCAACAGATATTAAAAAAAGAAAAGTATCCTTACATTGCAAAGTAAATTGCATGAAGAAACTCAAGCAGAAACTGACTTGAAACAGGTATACGAGGTAACAGCCTAGGAACAAAACTAGATTCACTACCATAAGAGGTACGCTGATGATGTCCTGGTTTCATAAAACCTTGAGTAATAAGTCTGAAAAAATAGTGATATTAATATCATGTAAATTTAAAATTTTTGATTGAACTTACTTTGAAGCCACCTTACAAAGTGGTTCCAGAGCAGATTTCTTAAAAAATCCTATGTGTTGATTAAATACAAATAACAATGCTGTCATCACTTTCAATCTGTTTTGAGCATTTAATGTTTCAACGTGTTTTAAGGGTCCCCAACTAACAAGTTTTGTATTACATTCTTCAAATCGTCTTACTGCACTTTCTGTAAGTGATGCTGGTGCTAAACTAGATGGCTGAAATTATTTATAAAAACATTCAGTTTAATTTAGTACTTCAAATTAGTACAAATTTAATGTAATCTTACCTCATGATAAATTGACATCATTGCTAGAGAAGGTAAACGAAAAGACACAGCTTTGGGTTGTCCATCTTTGTCCACAAGTTCTAAATTGTAAACTCCAAGAAGTAATGTTTCTACTGTACGACAGTTCTGAAAATATCAATAAAATTTTAATTAAATTTATTTTTAATAAGCATGTATGTACAAGAATTAGTTTAAAATTGTATGATTTTAAAAAATACTATAAAAAGTGCAATAAAAATAAAATTAAAAATCTATATTTATATTATGAGATCTAAACACGCTTCACAAAAAGTGCAATTAACACAATGATGGTACATTTTACAACTGGCATGAATAAGTATACACCTTATACTCCTTACATAATCAAACCCAAGTCATCTAATTCTACCCAACACTTACAATTAAATATTTTTTGTTATGAATGAAAAACTTTTCAAAATAAAAAAAATAAAGCATAAAGTTCCATTAATTTAAATTTAAGCTGATAGAAAAATAAAATATTCATTCAAAAATTGTAAGTACCTTAATATCCCCATGAGCCACTGCATTTAAGTAAATATAAATCAGAGCAGGTAGAAATTGCAAACTAAATCTTTGCAGCTGTATTTCCCTTGATCTGTAGAAATTGAACAGCTGATTGCAAACTGTTTCTACCAACTAGAATGACAAAAACAAAAAATATTACTCCAATTATAAAAGCACAATGCTTATCAATAAATAAATTTTTGTTTCTCAATAGCATAAGAATCCCAAATACTATATACCTGACTATACTTGCTACGCTCCTCTAGCAGCATATAAAGAGCCTGAACAATTTCATCGTCTTGAGCCAAACTATTGGCAAAGGTGTTGAGCTCCGAGGAGGAGGAGAGCTCGGCACAATCGGACAGCCACTCGTTGACGATGGTCTCGAACATTGCTCTTACGCGGAAGAGAGGTTACTCTCGGTACAATATACACACACTTTTGGACGAGAGCTGGTTGACAATCACTGCCAATTCCAAGGTCTCACGGAGACCCTTGCCGACTAAGGGCCAAAGTAAACTGGCTGAGGGTTAGCCCAACCTGTTATGTCGTCCCCGGACTCCATGTGATCCTCTATCTCCGATAGTATACAAGAAGTTGGCCGTCACGACTTGTGGTTACTTTGGCTAATGCTGATCCGGAGGTCGGTTTTGGGTCGACAATAATCAACGAACGCCATACCATGCCATATGAGATGTTTTCTGCGAGCTCTACTCGCTCGACTAAAACTCTGCCGCCACCCGCACTCTTTATACCTGATTTTACGATGATTTCGAGGGAGTCACACTCTATTTATCAAAGGCTTACGTGCACGGGTTGATATTGAGAATAACATTAAAGCTGCGTGTGTTTGTGCGGCTGCTACGAATGATAATAATAATAATATTATAGTCGATGGTCGCGACCATGGTCGCGACGCGTGCGGTTTTTTGTGATTTGCGCGGGTGGATTAAGTTGCTTAAACTTAAAGGTTTTTGCTTTTGATAAATTAAAGTTATTAACGAATTATATTGTGAATTTTTTTCATCTAATGTAACTTTTATACTTTGTAATTAGTTTGAAATATTTAGATTTATTTTTTTAGTTATGTTTAAGAACACAAATGTAATATTTGTAACTGAAGGCGAAAGTTTTTAACTGTCACGTTAGCTTTTTCGAATTTTCGTTTTAAAATTTAAATAAGGTACAAATCTAGCATTTATCAAACTTCATTAATGATAAAATTATTCAACGGAAATAATTGAGGAAAAAAAACTTCCATTGATTTATTGATCTGAGACTAAAATTAATTCAACTTAAAACAAAATTACACTATTTAGATGACCTTGTGTGAGTATATCATATAACATACTACCTTAAACATGAAACTAAATCAATAAAATCAATTCTCATGAATGGATTCAATGAGAGGATAAAACTACATTGTTCATTTTCTTTATTATTGAAAAATGAATGGAAGAATTTTTTTAAATATCTCATTGTGAATGCTGATACTGCAGTTATAAAAAAAATTCAAATATCATTGTCAATTTATAAAAGCTTTTCTTACAAATTGACACAAAATTAAAATATTTTAATGATTATATTTTCTAAAAATTAGCAAGTTTTGAAGATGATTAGAACTATAATAAAAACAAAAGATTAAGGTTAAAATAAGATAAGATATAATGTAGGATTCAAATCATATAATTTATTGTGTACATGATAGTATTATACAATCCACCACTTTCCATAGGAGTGTCAGAAAAAATAGCAAAAAGAAAGAATATGCAAACAATAGACATTAAGATTAAAGTTCAGTTAACATTAATTACTAAAAAATATATATATCTAATAGTTTTACACAATTGTCCATTCAAAAATTTTTTTCTACAGCCGCTCGAAGAAAAATAATGTACTTTACAATTTATAGTAATCACCATTTTTTTTATAGTATTTCTCTTCTTAAACATTACAAGACACACTTTGCTGCAAAGTCATGCTCATCAAACACAACTCAATGTCCCTTAATATTAATTTTTTTTCTTTGTATACATATAGATTTACACTCAATTATCGTCAGTTACTACCGACGGTAGCTGCTGCTGCTGTGATTGCTCCTCCTCATCATCAGAGAGAAACTTTTTGGTTAATTTTTTTCGCCTACCACCTCGACTACTACCCTCGCCTCTCCGACCCTTCAGCTTAATTTTCATCCTCACACTAACGTCCATATCGGAGTTCTCATCAAACACTTCCCCTCTCTCCTCCTCAACTTCAGGATTTTCAGCTTCGACTTTCTGACGCGCGTTTGTAAATAACGTCTGCAGAATTATCGAGTTCTTGTAAATCGGCGATTCCTCCTTGTTGTAAATTTGTGCGTTTTTACAAAGCTGCATAAAGTCCCTCTCCAGATCGTCCAATTCCGTATACATGCCGTCAGCAATGTTTTGACTTAGCTGATTTATGGCAAGAGGTCTCTTAATTATTTGATAGTAGTCTGGAAAATCACGCCTTGGCGGTAAATCCATAAAAGGAGCACTCAACTCATAGTCTTCTGGACTTTCTTTGAACTCTGTGACTATACGTAAAATTTTCTTCATTTTCTTTTTAATTTTTGGATCGATATTCGGATTGATGATTCTTCTCTTTCTTGAAACTGAACTATCATCATCTTCACCTTTCTTTCTCCTTTTCCTTGATTGCTTCTTCCTTTTATCATCCTCCTCTTCTTCTTCAAAATCTCCACCTTCTTCGCCAATAGCCTTCAACCATTCTTTTTCTGTAAGACTGTTGGTGTAATCCACCTCTTTGCGCTGCCGAGATCCTCTGCCTAAGAAGGCCTTATCCTCATCTTCTTCATAGGCCCACTTTTCCACTTCTTCATCGTCCTTAATCAACCACTCGGGTAATTCTGATTCATCTAACAATCTCGATTTTCTAACAAGTCCCATCTTTGCTTCTTCTCTTCTCCTATCCAGGTCCATCTTTTGGAATATTTCGAATTCACTTTCTGACCTGGCTATCATTTGATTAACAGTTTCGTCGTCTGGAACCTCATTCTCTTCTTCATCGTCCGGATCATCTTGATGTAAAATCGTTTGAAGAAACTGCTGTCGTTCCGATCCCGTAGACTTTTGATCGAACATACCAGCCTGAATGACTTTCTCGTCCATATTCAATTTATACCTGGCAGCAGCTAAGATCCTTTCTTCCACTGAATTCACAGTCATTAATCGCAAAACCCTCACCTCGTTCTTTTGCCCGATACGATGCGCTCTATCTTGAGCCTGCAAATCTTGATGAGGATTCCAGTCAGAATCGAAAATAATAACGGTATCAGCGGTTTGAAGATTCAAACCAAGACCACCAGCTCGCGTCGATAAAATGAATAAGAAATATCCTGAATTCGGATCGTTAAACCTCTTCAATAAATCGCCTCTATCTTCAGCTTTCGTCGTTCCATCCAATCGTAAATATCTAAAACCACGCCAATTCAAATAATCTTCCATAATAGTCATGAGCTGCGTCATTTGACAGAACAGCAAAACTCTATGTTGTGTTTCCTTTAATTTTGGTAAAATACGATCTAAAAGCTCGAATTTGCCAGAGGCGCGATATAGATCGGGCCCACTAATAAGACCAGTTCCTTGAATGCCCACATGCTCGCAATACTTTTCTTCTATTACTTGGAACATGAATGGATGATTGCAAAGTTTTCGAAGCTGTACAATTGTATTCATTAAGGCTTTGGTGCCTCCTTTGCCACGTTTTCCCTTTTCAGAACCATCGGTCAACAGAACTCCCTTGCTCTGCATGTGTTGATATAGAACCTTCTGCAAACCTGACATGTCGCACTTGATTATATACTCGACCTTGTCAGGCAACTGTGACTCGACTTCTTTCTTCAAACGTCTCAACAAGAATGGACGCAAGACTTTATGCAGACGTCGGATGATAAGTATCGTTTCTTCTTCGTTGAGCTCGACTTTTTCTCCAGTGGTGGCGAATGGCGCATTGAACCATTGCTCGAAGGTACTGCAAGATTTAAAGATCGACGGTAACAAAAAGTTCAGTAAGGCCCAAAGCTCTGGTAATTTATTTTGTAATGGCGTGCCAGTCAGTAAAAGTCGATGAGGTGCCAAATAGTGAGTGTTTAATACTTGAGTTAATTTACAGTGATGATTTTTCATCCTGTGACCCTCGTCAATAATCATGTATTTCCATTGTATTTTTGCTAAGACACTTTTATCTTTGATAATGTATTCATATGTAGTCAATAAAACGTTGAATTTAGCAGCACGCATTTGCGATTGAATTGTTCGCCTGCCTGTTGGTGATCCTTTGTAAGAGACTACAATCACACTTGGTGACCATTTTTCAAACTCTAATATCCAATTCGATAACGTCGACAGTGGAACAATAATAAGAAACGGACCGTTAACCTTCTTCTTTTCCATAAGATACGTAACAAGGGCTATTGTCTGAATAGTTTTGCCAAGACCCATCTCATCAGCCAATATACCATTAAGATTATTGTTAAATAACGAGACCATCCATTCCAAGCCTTTGATTTGATACTCCTTCAACTTTCCGTTAACCATTATGCTTGCTTGTTCTGTAACGACCTCATGAACAGTATGAGCAATGTTGTAATATGTCTGTTCTTCAGCTTTGTACTCGTCATCTTCCACTTTAGCCTCGACTTTAGCCTTCTGTATCGCCCTTTTGGTCTCGTCTTCATCTCCCTCGATAGATTGAACTTTTTTATCATCGTCATCCTCATCATCATCTTCGTATTCGCTTTCGGATTCAATTGCCTCCCATCCTGGGTGCGAATCTAAGAAAGCGTTCAACTGACTCATCAATGGAGCTTCATCACCGGATAATGTACGTCCAGTGGCAATTTCAACAACACTAACACGTGTATCTTCACCATCACCTCCATCTCCATTATCACTGTCTTGGAACTTCTTCTTCTTTTTCTTTCGTTTCTGCTCTTCTGCCTGTTTCTTTTTCTGCTCCATTTTATGCTGCTTAACCATCTCTGTGAGATTACAGATGTATTCGTCGGTTTGTGACAGCAGAAACGCGAGACGTTTGTCTTTCTTTTGATCAATGAGTTTTCTGTAACCCTCCTCATCCTCAGCCATCAAACGTCGCATACGTTCTTTCTCTATCCTCTCCTGTTCTTTCTTCTGTTCTCTTTCAGCGTTTGCATGATGTGTGAGAATAGCTTTGTTGAGCCGAACCATACGAGCAACATTATTCCTATGGAATTCCTTGAAATCTTTACTATGTTGCAACACAGAACTAATAAATTCTTGATGCTTCTGCCTTCTCTTTCTCTCTGCCTCTAGTTTTTGTTGCTTCTCAAGCTTCTCAGTGGCTCTGGCTTCACGGAGACCCTGCCGTTTCGTTCGTTTGTAAGCCTTTACATTGACTGCTGTTTCAAGTGTAGTATCTTTCCGTGTACAGGCCAAAATCTCCGTTCTTAATTGCCTTTGAAAATTCAACACCCTTAGCATACCTAATTCGATTTGAGCTTGAATGCGCAAATCTTCGGGCATATTTGTTGGCATATAATTGAGCTGCTCCATTCGAAGCGCTATCCTTGCTCCCACTCGATTTTCTCGCTCCTGAAGTATTATCAAAGGATCAAGACCTGCAGGCTTTCCCAGTGCCGTAATTTTGTTGGTCTTACAAACAGCCTGAGCTGCTTGCTGCTGCGGGCCCTGACCTGGTTTTGGTGGACCTACAAATCCAGGTGTACCAGGTGTATTTGGACCAAGTTGTCCTGGTACCTGAACACCATCTGCAGTCTTTTGACCTTGTACAGCGAGTACTTGTTGCTCAGTCAAAGGCTGATTTCGAGCCAAGGCGCGGTATGCCATTATTTGAGCGCGAAGTTGTTGGATTTGTTGAGAATTGAAGGCTTGTTTGTCAGTACTGCTTCCAACCTGCCTTGCTTTTAATGCAAGAAGCTGTAAGTAACGAGGATCATCTTGAAGGCCCTTCTCTTCCATTGTGTCAATAGCTTTTTGCAAAGCAATAAGATTTTCTTGTGCAAGTCCAGGTCCAGATGGGGGTCCCGGCCCTGGTACAACACCAGGTCCTGCTGTGCCATTTTGAAGTAAGGGACCTCCTTGAGTAGGGCACTGCATATTTGGTGATGGCATTATTGTTCCATTAAGTGGTTGTGGTGGATTACCTAAAAATATTATTACATGTTTAATTACTAAAAAATATTCACAATATGAATATTTACATAATTTTTAAAAATATCAGTTTTAATTAAAATTTTATACAAAACCTTCTACAGAAAAATATTGATTAAAAAGTAAAAAAAGTTAATAGTAATAATTATTTCATTAAAATATAAAATTTTAATAAATAATTGTGTTGCTATATATTTATATAAATAAATATTATTATTTTTTAATAAGATCCAGTATAAAATAAAAATATATTTTTCAATAAAATTATGTATAATTTATAATTTGTTACTGAATAATCTATACAATTCATAATTATAGTTTTATATAATTAAGTAGTTAACTTTGATAAAAGTTTGCCATATTTAATAACCAAATAATAAAATAAACATTAAGAAATGAATAGATTTATTTCTGTGTAAAGGTTAATAGCTGTGTCATCATACCTATATTTTGTGTCATTTGTGGCACATGATGGCCTGGAGTTGGCGAATGTGAAGGGGCAATAGAACCTGGTTGACCAGGTCCCATTGGCATTGGTCCCATTGATACATTTTGAGGTGGCATTTGCTGTACAGCAGCCACTGGCCCGGGAGGTCCACTTTGTCCCATAACACCCATGCCACTTGGCATTTGCGGAGGATAGTGCTGCTGCAGTGTCGACTGAACTGGAGCTTGTTGAAGTTGAGTAAGCTGTGGCTGCATCATAGGAGGAGCTCCCTGAGGTGGCACCAAGCCTCCTGTCTGCACAGCATCAAAGCCCTGCGTGGGGCTCTGAGGAAAGTGCTGTGCTGGCATGGCCATGACGGGTGGCATCTGTTGTACAGGATGAGCGAAGGCCTGCACAGGCTGCTGGGGAGGTTGAGGAGGTCCGAAAGCCTGCTGCTGCGGCGGTAGCTGCTGAGTCGGAGCATTAATTTGGACAGGCTGCTGTTGCGGAGCTGGCTGAGGTTGAGCCTGAGGGACTGGCGGTGGAGGAGCCACAACATCCTGAAAACCCGGCACGGGACTTTGGGAGTGGTGGGTAGCGACGACAGGCATGCCTAGTCCCGGACTGTTCCCTTGGGCTGGTTGACTCGAAGGCGAAGGTACCTGCTGCTGCTGTTGTTGTTGTTGAGGCGGGCCCATCGGTGTCGGAGGCGCCTGAGGAGGCGGCATCGGTGACGGCTGTGGCGACGGGCTCGCCATGTTTATTATGTAGACTGGCAGGCACTCGCGCGCTCTACTCTACACTTGCGCGTGTTTTTGTTGTTGTAACGTATATACGCGCTCAATCACGCGGCTTTGGTGCGGTAGGCCTGCACCGTGGCATATCACCTTCTCGTTAATTCAATCCACGCGCTGCTCCGGAACAGACGCCGGTTAATATTACTCAAAAAATAGCGATGCCTCCAGGGTGCAGGAAGCGCATAGGATACCTGTACTTTTGCAGCAGCCGGACGGCTTTTCGCGTTTATGCTTTGCAGTAACAGTAACTATATACATATAAAGGTACAGTTTCATTAGATGAAAAATTCATGCGCACGCAATCTTGCGTCGCGGCATCAGCATCGCGCCGCGAAGTTCGAAAAATAAAAACTTTGGATAGTTTTGTTTTCTCTTAAACAACAGGTAATAATAAAAAACTTGTAATAATTAATCAAGCACTAATAGTAAAGTAATATTTAATGTAATAATGTTAAAAAAATTTATTTAAATTATTTAGATTTTTATAATTAAATGCAGGTATTGTATGCTTTTTACGTTTGGAGAGGAAGAGAGGATATTTTTTTAGTCTGGCGCTTGTGTCATAAATGTAGTAGGGTAAGCTGGACGGTAAAGTGTAAACATTAGTACTTTTATAAGTCGTAATTTTATATATAAATACAGTGTTGGATTGCATTTTGATTATATTGTTAATTTTTTTTTTATATTGAGGTTTACTTATTAGTAGCGTCTATATTCGTTGTTAGTAGCTTAGTCGTTGGTTGATAAATTTTTAAATGCTATAGCGTCACGTATAATAACAAATTCATCCTGATCGAAAAATCGTGGGTGGATAGGTTCGATTTTAATTAAAATTTTTTTTTAATTTCTCCAGCAAAAAAATAACTATCAATATCTAAAACTCGTTTCAAAATAAAACAAGAAAATTGTAAAAAACATACTTGATAAAGATTTGTTAATGACTGCACAACTCTCTATTGGTGTCAACAGAAATATAGAAAGAAAAAGAATATAAAATTGTTGTTAATATCAGCAAATTCATTTTATATTCATCTGTAAAAGATTAAATTATAGAAGTTTTGCAAAATAGCATTTGGTTAGTAAACCTTATATTACAAATGATAATAAAAAATGTTAATTTTACAAAAGTTAACCTCTTAAGTGATGAAAAAAATTTTTGTCAATATATTAGGCATATTATATTGCAATAAAAAAAAATTATGAAATCGAGTAATTTTTTTGCTGAATAATATTATATAAATTTTTTTTTTCAAATAATAAGACATAACGAAAGTTTTAATTATTGTAAGTACTTAAACATCATTGAAATGTACTTATATTTATTAATATGTTTTACTTCTGTTCATTTATAGGAAATAATTTATTCAACTACTGAAATATGGAAGGCCAAGGATACATTTATGATTTACCATACATGGCAAGATTGGAATTGTGTAATATTTTAAATCAAAATAATAAATGGGAAGAACTTGCTGGTTAGTTCAAACTTCAAATACACTTTGTTGGTCAATCCTAAATATCAATTAATTTAATCATACATTTGTAATTTTAAATTTTAACAGGTATCTATATGAAATATGATGTTTTTACAATTCAAAATTTAAAAAAAGAAAAAAATCCTACAGATGAACTTTTAACGTTATGGGGTTCTTGCAATCATACAATTTTAGAACTTTTTGTAATGTTGTCCCAAATGCAACATTATCAGTCAATGATTCCTTTAATACCATTTGTAGACAAGAAATATCACATTCTTTTACACAGAGGAGAAGGTAATCTTCAACAACTTTTTGGCAAAAATACTAAGGATCTCAAAATTGGAAATCAAAACTTTAACCAAAACCAAAAACCTCCAAATAATGACAAAATTATTATAATAAATAATTCAAAAGAAGGATCAGAAAAAATATTAAATTGTCAAGTAGATGATCTATTACTACATGAACCACCAAATAATTCTTCTGATTTATTGGGCTCTATGCCAGAAATATTTTCAACCTCACTTCCTAAAATACCATATGGTGAATTAGCATTAGCTACAAATAATTGGAAAAAAGAAAATCAATTAGGAAAAGGAGGGTTTGGTACTGTTTATAAAGGTAACTTAAAGGTCAAAGAAACTTTTTATAAGTATACAAACTAAATAAATACTAAATAAATAAATTTAATCTAATTTACAAATAATTTTAATATAATTAATACTAATTTAATCATTTTTATGTTTAGGTATATGGAAAAATACTGAGGTGGCTATTAAAAAACTTGAACCTAGAAGAGCTGATGCCTATGATGAAAGTTCTGCATTACAGTTAGAACAATCATTTCGTGAAATAAAAATACTAAATTCATTGCCTCATGAAAATATTTTACCTCTGTATGCGTACAGTATAGGAGGTGAAGCACCTTGTCTTATTTATCAGTGTATGAAAAATGGTTCTTTAGAAGATAGATTACATCTGAAAAATGGTACGCCTGCTCTGACCTGGCTTCAACGACAAGAAATTGCAAAAGGTACTGCACGAGGATTACAATACCTTCATACCATTCGTGATAAACCATTGATTCATGGGGACATTAAAAGTGCTAATATATTACTAGATCGAAACTTTGAACCCAAAATTGGAGATTTTGGATTGGCAAGAGAAGGCTCCTCTGATGACTCTTTACAAGTATGTTAACTAACTTTTATATTTTTTATTACAAAACTAAAAGAAAATGTTAATAATAAAATATACTCGTTTTATAGGTCAGTAAAATTCAAGGCACTAGACCTTATTTACCAGAAGAGTATATTAATCACAGAAATTTATCAACTAAAACTGATACTTATAGTTTTGGTATAGTACTGTATGAATTATCAACAGGTTTATATGCTTATGATAGTAAAAAAAGACAGCGTTTAAAAGAATATGTTGATAGCTACAGTAAAGAAAATATAGACTTATTGATAGACAAACATGCTGGTGAAGAACATACACAAGTTTTTAAATTTTTAATAAAGACAGGAAAATGGTGTTCAAATAAATTAGCTGAACATAGACCAGATATGTCTCAGGTATACAACAAATTTTAAAGTTTTTTCAATTTAAAAATTATAAAATATAATTTTAAGTTACCAAACTTCATGTTAATAAGATAACAATAAATTCAAGACCAGATTAGTTTTTTTTTGCTAAAGCATTAGTTAACTAAGTTTTAAAAAACTAAGTGCAATGAATTGATGTAAAGGATTGTTTTTAATTGTTTTTATATAAAGGCTAATGTTGAGCAATTTATTTTTCTTAAGATCCATGTTTAAGTTTTTATGAAAAAAAGTATATTTATGTTTTATGGCAGTAATTAAATTTTTATTATACATATGGTATTCAATTTTAAATTTATTGCAGTTAAATCAAAAGTTATAGTAAAAAAAAATACCTAAATAAAATTAAATAAAATATTATGAATAATATAAAATATTAATATAATTATTTTATAGTCATGAATATGTAATATAAGCCAAATGTAAATTGTCTATTTTTATCATTGTTAATAAATAATATTTGAGTAATTTGAATTTTTATTAAAAAGTTTCAATTTATATATTTAAGATATTTACTATTTATACATGCCAATAAAATACATTAATAAGTATACAATTTAACAATACAATTTGAAATAAAATTTTTTTAACTTTTACTTACTAAAAATAATAAAGAAAAGCAATCTTTATTATACTTTATATTACTTCAGGCAACGTGTACCTCTGATTGCAATGTTACTTGGATAGAGTAAAAAAACTAAATTAATAATTAATTTTACTAGTTTCATTTCAATTTATTTTTCAATATTTTTGACATGTTTTTCTTTATATTTAAATTGTTTATCTTTTTAATTACATTTTATTTTGAATAAATAAAAAAAATGATTTGAATCATGTTAAAACTGCTAAATTATCTAATAGTTTTATTTCAATTATTAAAAAAATACAAGAACTTATTTATTATGAATGATCAATAAGAGTAATAGCTGCCTTTATATTTATTAAAAATTATTTTACAAGTTCTAAATAGAAATTTTAAATCACACATTCATACTAATACAATACCATCTCCAACCTAATAACAATATTTATATATAACAATTAGATTAATTTATTTTTCAAAACTATTATAAAAAACTCAAATTATAAATATTTTTGTGAATTATTGTACAGCAAAGCAATAATTTTTCTTGGGAAGGCATAAATTTTTCGCACTAACAATAAGTGCAAAAATTACTTTTTGTCATAGTAGATGCATAATTCATGTATGCATTAAAATGTAAAGAAAAAACCATGTATATGCTCACGTACTATTTTATGAATAAATATAAGGTAGGATTAAAGCACAGCTTTGATGTCGTAAGTAAGCATGTGCGGCTTAGCGTACATGAGCGATACGACAGTTACGCCTTACGCCTACTATGACATAGAATAATTTAGTGCCTGTTGAATTTCATTAATTTTTCTTATATTATTAAAATAAAAATAAATAAACATGTTTTACTTTTTAATATTAAACATTCAATCATTCAATATTAAATTCGATAATTAAAACATTAACGATTTTTCGGGGGAGGCATACGTTCCGCGTCATCAACAAATCTGTATTTTTCAATGTAATCTAATAACTTTTCTGAAGTTACAGGATTACAAATAGAAGAACAAACTGATTTAGCAGTAGCAAAAGAGTTTGGGAAGGATTTGTCAGTTCGTTCTCTCATATAAATCCACTGATTATTTTCAAATTTGCACTCTATTATTTTATTATTTAACTCTTTCAGCTGCTTTGTCAATTTAATTTTTTGAAATGGAACATCCAGTCCACCAACATATAATTCTCCAATAGAACGTCGCAATATTCCTTCTCCTGATTCCACTACAATTTTTAACTTAAAATCCACAGAATTTAATGATGGTGGCTTCCATTTTAAAACTTCAGGGCTTTGACCAGTTTTGTAAGGTTCTTTAGATGGTTGAAATATCACACCATCTGGCTCATGACCAAGTTGTTTTGCAAATTTATCACTTAAAAGACGATCAGTTGCTTTAACAAAATAAAAGTTTTTCAATCTCACAGCAAAAGGTTCTTTTTCTTTAACTATTCGTCTCTCTGTTATTGCTCTATGTCTTCCAGCCATAATTTCTTTCTCAATAATTCTTAAGCGATCTGGATAAAAATTCAATTTACTAACATCTTTACTATCATACATTATTATATCAAAAACAAGAAATCTTGGAATTTCTTTTCCGTTGTCCTTATCTATTACCATTTCCTAAAACAATTAATAAAATGTTAGTATAAGTATGAAAAACATTTTTCAAATAAATATGATATCAAAAACTTACTCCATCTAAAAGAGTATCCTTCAATTTTCTTGAGGTATCCCTAACATGGGGAAAAGTTAATCTTTCTACCTCAAATACACTATTGTCTCGATCAATAAAATAAATTTGACCATCTCCTTGAATAAGCATCATATATCTTGTGCCGTCAGCTTTCCATGAAACCATGTAAGGTTTTTCATGAAGTAAATGAATGTTATCAAAGTCCAAAGTTACAGGTTGCGAACCTGGAAAGCCACCACTGCTCCAGTTACAAATTTTTTGAACACATCTCTGAATACCAGATGCTTTTTGAGCATCTAAAATTGCTTTAACTCCAGGAATACCAGCCATAAAAATTGGATTCTTATTAAAATGTTCTTTTTTTCGTTTTTTAGCAGATGGTTCTGAAGAATCTGCTTCTATACTTGTACCTTCATCTTGATCTTCAACATTTGAATCATCATATTCTAAACACCATGCAGGTCGAGGAGGTGGACTTGGTGCATCTTCAACATCATCGTACCTTGTGAACAATTCTTGAATATAATCTCCTTTATAAATTCCAGGAGGTCTTGCATCTGCAAAATGAGCTAAAGACGCATCCAAACTATATTCATCAGTCTCTACCAAATAACTAACAATAAGAAATCCAGTCCTGTTAAAACCATGAGTACAATGTACACCAATAATATCCAATGGATTTTGTGCAATAAATTTTTTACAAACTTGAACAAATAACTTTGTTTGTTCGATCGAAGGTGTTTCACCGTGACCTCTGCATTGGAGTTTAAGATATCTTATACCATTTTTTTCAACATCTTTTCTGTCATAAAATCTTGATGTGTTTGTCAAATCTATCCAGAGTCCCATCTTGACTCTTTGACTTTTCAAAGAGGCAAGCAACATTTCCACTGTAAAACGGCATTCTTCGGATACTTGACTATCAAAATCAGATGAAAGTGGAGTTTTAAAAGCGAGAAACTTATTATGCACAAGTTTAACTGACTTTCGTGGGCAATGTAACCAACGTGGTGGAATGGGACCTTTACTGCCCTTGTCCCAGTCCGACATTATGGTATATAAAAATTTTGGAGTAACTTAGCCTCTCTACAATCGCTACTAAATTTCACAACAATTTGTAACAAATATATAATTTATTCACTATTTTTATCAAAGCATAGACAAGAAAAAATCTGCTTTTTTTATATATCACTATACAGAGATTATATCGCAATTCAATGCGTCGTCTTATTTTTAGTATCAAGGCGGATCTGCAATGAAAGAGTAAATATGGCGAGGAAGGAGGGGGAACTGCAGGCGGATTACCAAAAGTTGAATGCGCGCTTACCAGTTTGAATTTAGAGAGACATGGTTTTGTTCTCGGGTCAATAAAAAAAAAAAACAAGTGAGAATCAAGAGTACGTACATACATACAACACGAGTTTACACCTATTTAGATTCTAAAAAATGACATTATGTATTTTAACATAATATACAATATAATTAATTTAAAGTTAAGTAAAATACAAATTTATTAGAAAATACAGATAATATTATTTCATGTATTACTTATTGTAATATCAATTATGCTTTATAAACAAAAAATATTATACATATACGTGCCTATATTGCATGATATAATATAAAAAAATATATTTTTTTATTTATAATTTATCGTTGCCTTCTTCTTTTTTCTCCTTCACCTCTATTACCATAAACTCTTTTAACCCCACCAATATTGTCATTCTGCACTCCCGAACTTCCAGGAACATTTTCATCTCCTCGTGTAAAAGACGATGATTGCTCATCATTTGGATAAGTTCTTTTTTGAGCTCTTTGCAAAGCCTGTATCATTTGTAATTGTTGCTGCTGCTGTAAACGTAGTCTTTCATTTGCACGTCTATGAGATAAATGTAAAGCAACCGAATTCAAATTTAGCCAATGTTGATTAATTACATCTACCTCGTTATGAACAAATGTAATTATCGAATCATCGCCGCGTTCGAGTATCGCGTAGAGACGATTTATACGCGTACGTACTTCCAATTGTAATTGATCGTGTATGATCTGTTCTCTCGTACGTTGATCTCGTAAAGCTTGATCTTGTAAAGGTAATTCTTGTGCGCGTTGCTGCTGCTCGTATTGACGGTATGCGTCTAAATTTCTACTTAATATTGCAAGCTCGTATCGCGTCAATATACGTTCTTGAAGATTAAAGAGCTCTTGTAAATGAAGCATAAATTCAAGTCGATGCTGGGCGCGTTGTTGTTCTAATAATCGACCTGCTGTTCTACGACGTTCGTCGAGAAATGTTATCGATGCTCTTAAACCGTTTTCCAGTCGATTTAATTCTGGATTTATTCTTAAACGATCGTTTTCGCTAATTATCGTTTGTGCAGATGATGTGGTTTGTACACGTCGTATAAGCTCGGTACGTTCGTAAATTGTTTCGCTGAAACGTGTAATACTGTGTAACTCACGTTCTGCTCGCTCCTCTGGAGTTTCCAAAATTGTGATTATTTCATTTTGAAAATTTTGGTCTTGTAGGAATCGAGTAAGTAGATCGAGATTGCGTCGATCGATTGGTAATTGACTGGTATCTAAATATGTAGATATATATTATCTCGAATTAATTATTATTAAATTATTATATTAACTTTTTTTTTAATTAATGACTTGAGCTTGTTAAACATATTTAAGCAATTTAAAATGACTTGTATTTTAATAGATTTTCAATTGCTAAGCGCAATTTATTAGTTAAAAGATACATATCCAAAATATTTTATTCAAATAGAATATTACAAAAATTTTGAACCTGATTTCACTTCCAAAATGCATCCGATGAGATAAACAGCACAGAATAACTTTTTTATAAGCATTTTTAAATCATTCAAGAAAGTTTTGAAATTTATCAAAATGAATAAAGTATCGATTTCACATCGTATTAATAAATTTAATGGATATATTATCTCGATGTACACTCGTAAAAGTGAAATTAATAGAACTCGACAAGTGTGCTTCACACACTGTTTTATTAATGTTTAAATTAAAAATTTCAATAAAGACATAATTTTTCAATAAATTTAATAATATTACTTCTAACAAAAGTTTTATAAATTTAAAATATGAAATGTTTTCTTAAAAAAAAGTTATCTATGTACGAACTTAAACATGTTTGAATTGTATGATTTTCTTGAAAAAACACACTATAATTTATCAATATTGTCTTTCTCCGATTAATTATAAAAAAAAAATTTTGAATGAATAACAAAAAATTCTTTAAAACCTTTATTTTTAAACCCCCTTTTTATCAACATCATTTTATCTTTATACATTTTTATTATGTGCCTTAAACAAACATGAATTGCAGCAGCATAAAAAGAGCTTTACAAATAATCAAATCGCTGATAAATTTGTTTGGCATATTTTAATTTCTAATAAAATTTCTCTCAAAAAAAAAAATTTTCTAATACATAAAATGTATCTAAAAATTTGTTTTATATTTATTTTAAGCTTTTATAACCAAGCAGAACTTCAGGTTACATCTTTACATATCTATAAGCAATTTTACTTTACACGTTAGCAAAATGATTTTTTTTTTACTTTAGAAGTATCTCTCCATTAAACAGCAAACATCGGTAAAAATTAGCAATTCTCTTATATTAATGTGATTATGAAGTTCAAACTCATTTTTATTAAAATCAAGTTTTTTTTATGACCTCGAATGACATTTAAAATAATCAATATTTGTAGAAAAATGTCTATTTTTATAATCACTAAAAAATTAATAAAAATTGAAAATATTTTATGTAAATACATTTCTATTAATTTAAAATAATTATAATTTAAAAAAAAAATTAATGAATTTGAATCTTTTAACAAAATTAATAATATGTTTTATAGTTACACAAATATGATGCAAGTAAAAATTAAGGCAAGTCTGATAGACATTTAACATAAATCTTCTCTGACATTTTTCATAAAAGAATGATAAATTAAAAAAAAATAATGCCAAGTTGTGCTGATTGTCATTCATTATAATTGTAGATTTTAAGATAAATGGGCTGTAACCGTAAAACCTGCTTTTAAACGATAATTTATTGGACTTTTATCATTTTATAATTTTTAAAATTAAACTTCTTGACTTAATTCTATCGATTTTTTATTAAATAATCATGGATATTTTTATTAATTTGTTTATTTTTATTTTTATGTAATATTATATCTAATAATTGCTAGAGGACAAAGCTGTCGACTTCGATTTAAAAAGATAATAGATAAGATATTTTCACAGCATGGCTCAATATTTTGTTACGTAAACATAAAATATTTAACAAGCTTTTTTTTGTTTCAGATCACATGGAATATATTCATTCAAAAAAGATTTTAATAATTTCCTAAGTAATTTTATAACAATGTCATTGTTATAGCATTATTAATCAATTGCAGAATAAAAAATAATTTAAAAAAATCTATTTTTAAATATACAAGCTAATCATGTTTTAAAACATTTTACATTATTAAAAATATTAAAAAATTTATGCTTTTTCATATACAAGTCAATACAAAATAATGCACTTATTAAATCATGTAATAATATGGGAATTATATAATTTATGAATTTAATTCAAAATAATACTGTATAGTTTTATTTCAAAAACAATTGAAAGTCGCAAAACAATGCAAATGTTTATTCTCATTATTACATTAATGAGATATTTTTACTACTGTTTAAATGCTCAAATAATTAATGTTTAAATCATTGAGATTAATTTTAAAGAAAATTTAAATTAATAGCTGAAACAGTAGCAAGTAATAGGTATAAAATACGATAAAGTCGAAATAAATAAAAGAATTTTGCAATTTTTAAATAAATGGAACATTCCATCATTTTTTTTATTAACATACAACTAAAATAATCAATAAAAGTTAGAGTTCAATAATTGTATAAGTTGAATAATTAATATAGTATTTCGTCATGTTGGATTTCAACAAATTAAATTTTCAAAAATTAACCGCGTTTTGTGATCTAACCTTACTTCATTTTGTTCAATAATGCTTTCTGCTATTCTGCTTTGCATTCAGAAAAACATATTAACCTTTGTTTTTAACAGTATTTACCTTTGATTATAAACTGTTAAAATTCAAACGTGGTAATATTTGCTATTTTTTTTATCTTAAATATATACATAACTGAAAATATATAAATTTAGTCGCATGCAAGGGTTATTTTTCTCTTTGTCATATGGAAGAACGAAATTTAAGGTTTCAATTTTGGTAGATTTGGCAGAACAGATAATGAGTTACTATGCAGTTGCAAAGGGCAGAAGCCCAGGTATTTATCAAACATGGTGAGTATCTTATTTGAATGATTTTTTATATTTTAATTTTTTCTTTAATGTATACAATATAATTTGATTTGATTCATTAGGGATGAATGTAAGGCCCAAGTCCACAAGTTTTCAGGACCAGTTTATAAAAAATTCAATACCAAAAAAGAAGCTGAAAGTTTTATAAGCCAACATACTGGTGCATCTTCATCTAATTCTAAACTGCTACAACAGAAAACTAATTCACCATTTACTGCTGGAAAAACTTTTGCCTTGGGTAAAAAGTTTAATTTAATGACTAACAGTTCAACAAAAAGGATGATTTCATCATCCTCAACTAGTGACAGTGATAGCGAATTAGAAACAACGGCAAAACATAAAAAGTTTAAACCTAGCAATTCTAAAAATACAGTAATTTCATTTTTTTTTTTTAGTATTATTCAATTTTATAATTTAAATAAACATGTCTAAAATTATAATAAAAATTACAGGAAGAGGATAAATTCATCGTGGATGAAAATGGTTACACTGAAGTTTACACTGATGGTGCATGTACTTCAAATGGACGGGGGAATGCTAAAGCTGGTATTGGAATTTGGTTTTCTGACAATAATCCACAGTAAGTAAAGTATAAAGTATATTATATCTTTAAATTTAATAGTATTTTAAAGTACATCTATTATAATAGACAAATATATAAATAACTATAAATTTTGTTTTAATACTGGTATAATATTAAGAAGTTGTATTACATATGGATTAAGAAAAACATGAAATACTCAATTATTTGTTTGATTAATAAAATTAATTAAATATTTTTAATATTTTTTCAGCAATATATCAGAACCTGTAATTGGTCGAGCAACAAATAATATGGCTGAAATTCAAGCCGTAACAGTAGCAGCACAACAAGCACAAAAAATTGGCATAAAAAAACTTAAGATAAACACAGATTCAAAGTTTTTAATTTCATGCATAACACAGTGGATGCCAAAGTGGAAAAAAAATAATTGGAAAACTGTCAAAGGAGATCCTGTTCTTAATAAACAAGAGTTAATTGAAATGGAAAAAGCTCTTACTCCATTACAAGTTATGTGGGTATGTAAAAAAATTTTTTAATCTTTATATTTTAATTAAATATTATTTTATCATTAAATCATTTTTCAGAATCATGTTAGAGGTCATGTAGGAATTCATGGAAATGAAATGGCTGACAAACTTGCAAGGCAAGGTAGTGAACGCTATACAAAAAAATAATCACTTTTTGTAAAAAAAATAAATATTAAGTACGGTTTTATTAATGTTTGTGATATTTTTTCATAAATAATGATGAAAATTTATAATTTTTTAATAAAATAAAAAAATAAATCAAAATGTGATATGTATAATCTTTTATTACTTTGATGTACTAGAATTTCTTTTTCTTTGTTGAGGTAAAGGTGATATTTGTCTCAGTAGGACGTAAATATCTTCTGGAGTAACTTGCAATGACAAAAGTTCAATCAAAATTCTGTGAAAAAAATTTAAATTATAAAAATCGTCGTGGGTAAGATTATTTTAAGGTTATTTCAAAATTTACTTGTATACTCCAGGAACAGCATGAATTCCAGCTAATTCTGCTAGACCCATGAGTTCAGCCAAATCATTTTGTGAATACGACATTTTTTTAATATCACGCAATTAAATAAAATTTATTTTATAAAATATCTCAGCTGCATCAAAAATAATATAATAGAGTCGCTGAAATAGACAGTAAGACTGTAAGAGCAGAATAAAAATAAAAACAGCTGATTGTTAGAGCCCCCTACTGGTAATCTCCAAAAATAGATTTAAAAATTGTGATTTTCATTTTATTTTTAACAACATTTAAATCATTCTACGCAATGTTTTTTCAATAAATTTAATCTATTAAAAATAGTTTTCAAATTGCAAACGACTTTTTAAGTATTTAAATGAACAATTATACTTATAGATATTTACGTTTGAAATAAATTTATATTAATAACATTTTTATTTAAAAAAATATTTTACAAAATAAAATGAAAAAAAATCGATTTACAGTAAAAAATACTAAGGGAATAAATAGTTCATTTGTTTACCCCTGTACACATATAAAATTATAAGATCACTTATTTCAAGTTATCATCATAAAATTCGACAGAGGTTTAAAAAGCTCGAAGTGATTCAGATTACCATCCGGTTTTGTATTACGAAAACAGCTCGTAAAAAAAGTCGTCTCACTTCGAGAATGCGTATATGCATCCGCGTCAGCGGTTTTATCGTGCGGTAACTACCTACGAGCCTATAAATGCTGGATCGACATAGTTTAACCAGTGAACGAGATGATCCTCTATCAAGTAAATACAGAAATAAAGAATTTAGATAGTAGCCGTAATCGATCTTTCATGACCCTTTCAATAGCAATAAGAACTTCTCAAACGTGCAAAGACCAATTCTCTGTGCATATAAAGCTATGTATTTGTATATTTACAGAAAATAAATATAAAAATCCTTTATTACGTCTGAAATAAAATTTATTGATTGTCGAATTAATTATTAAAGAAAAAAATAGGAAATTGATTGTAAAAATATATTTTTTCTATTTGGTGAGAGTCAAAGTATGATTTGTGAAAGATCAAAGGTGATATTATTAATTATCAAGTCTAAATAATTTCTTTATAAAAATTTTGAATGATACACTTGACAGCTTGATTAAAATTTATTTATTTATCATAATTTTTAATACTACTTGTTTTGAAGATACTTATAAAATAAAACTTATACAAAATTTTGTAAAGATTGAATTAAAAATAATTTCTAATTAGTTCTAATTTTTAATGTAATATTTAATTTTTAATTTTATACTTATGAAACTTAAATACAAAAAATAAATTATTGTTTAAAACTAATTACAAATACAATGCTTACAGCGATTTTATTTACTGCTTTTAAATATTTTCAACTACTAGTTAAAAGTTATAACTCTGTAATTATATCTAATTATTACACATACAAAATTTGTAAATACCTTTCAAGTTAATCAATTGGTGAAGATGCAGAATTTTTATGTAATAAAATAAATATTTTTGTAAATTTACTTTATTGTGACTTAAAAATTTTAATTCAACGAATATTAATACATTATTATCAAACTCATGTCTTTACATTTAATAAATGTCACTAAATGTTTGTTATAAATACTTGGTAATAATTACAAAAGTTATTAAAGATATAAGAAAACATTAAACTATCTATATTGTCTGTTATTCTGTTAAGACTACTTTTAAATTACACATATCTTGAAAGATCATAAAAAACAATTTGGTGAAAATTTCTGTATTTTTAATGTAATTATAAACACATACAAAAATTAAGGTTGTTTACCAAACCCTTCCAGGACACTCTGCACAGCTTGAGGATATAATGTAGATTTAAAATCCTCAGAGTTTACAACTTCCTTGAGATGCAGGCTCCCAAATTTAATGGCATGACTCTTTAATTGTTCTAAATTGTAGCTATCAGCGACAGTAATAAGTATGAGAACGTTATCGACCGCAATCTGATCAATCAATACTGTCTGGCAAAGCTCAACCAAACCAGCTATTTGATACTTGTCTGCAAGCTTGACCAGTTCAAATACAATTGATTTTAAATTTTCTACTTCACTCAAATAGATAAAGCGCAGCATTTCCTTGATTACTTCATAGTCTCCGTTATCGATTTTAATCTCCACTAGCTTTTGTTCTGGCATGTCATTTTTGAACATAGTTTTGAATACTGGGCTGTTCGCAGCTAAGATGCTCCTGTGTGCAGGTAAGCTCTTACCACAAGAAGTTGCAATAAAAACATCGCTTAGATCTTTTTCAAGAAATAGCTTTTCTAAAAAGTGTGGCTTTGGGCTTACTTTAAGCAACAATTTTTCATCTTCTCTTATTAAACTGAAATTATCTGAAGATAAAAAGATTTCACAGTGGATCGTAAGGGAGTCTTCAGTCAATAAACCAGACGTTTTATTCAAGACTTCATCGCGTTTAATAAGCTGGAAAACACCTATTCCCTGACTTGACACTAATTTGTCCCGTAAATATCCTCTCTGTTCTACTTGTTTTTTCTGTTCATTGTTGATAAGGCTAAAGTTATATCTACCATAGATGATGCTGTTATGCTCCCAAGACAGAAACACAGACAAATAGTTTTTCTCTTCATTCCTATATCCATTTGGATATAACGTAAGGTGCCAATTAATCTCATTCTTTGTTCCAAATGAAAATGTTGGAGATTCAAGTTTTTGTCCAGGTCGTTTGTGTATATAACTAAAATTTTTTATTACCCACTGAAAAGTGTATTTTTCAATCTTCATTTCTGAAACAACTCGTTTGTCTACGTCAAATACACTTACACTCATTGTCAGTTTTGTTTTATTAATCACGATTTAATAAATCTACTTATTTCTAAAAAAAAATAAAAATAGAATTCACGCTCTATTTGATAGAATATGGGCTTTAATCCACTTGTGCGTGCGTTTGTTTACAAAATTGCTGGCTCGGTGATGCTTGTGCTATGGTAGTGCGGAGTGGGGTGTAGTGTAGGCTGCTTTGTTGTTTTCACCACAATTTTAGCATTGTTCCATACGTGAATTATCTCTTAGAAGCTTAAAAAAAGATTTTCTTATGATTTTATTATTTTTTTTTTTTAATACGAAAAGTTGTAGATTAGAATTTGTAACAAAAAAAAAGTATTATTGAAAACCAAATTGATTATATTATTTTTATAAGATAATATTTAATATTCTCAAAAATAATTTAAATCACTAAAATTAAATTAAATCGTAAAAATGAAATTGTTTGTATTGGTGTACATATATACCTTGATATATCAATATGATAAAGAAATCAATCAAGTCTTATTTTGATTCGATTAACAGAGCCATCGATGATCAACGTCTTGTCTCTTGTCGTTGCACTCTACTAACTATCTAACTATAGTCCAGTAAAATGAGCTCTGAAATCGAAATTTTAGCTGAGTGTGTTGCGAGGACGGTTTCTTATGTTTTCGACCTCGCTGATCACGGGAAAAATA